>JAYMTE010002675.1:0-10849 GCA_036897545.1 Pelargonium fulgidum
ACCACCTTATTAGTTTGACTGATATAACTTTATATCAGTCAACTGATACACATATTACTCTTAAAACATTGTCAATCTAAATAATCGACGGTGGTTCAAAATTAACTTGGACGGAAAACATGAAATAAATTTTTTTAATATTTGAGCTACACAACATGAAGTAACTCTCTCAGCCTCCGCATAGCCATCGCGGACCAGAGGAGTTCCATCCTCATCATTCCTCCAGTTTCAAGCATTTTCCGGCTTCTCTCCGTTATTAACCTTATCGAAGATCATTGGTTCAAGCGATGTTTTCAGAGTGCACTTTTTTCCACATGTCACTTTCTCTTTTCAAGGTAATATGTCAGCGTATCTCTACTCCCAATCTCACTTTCATGAAACTATCAGTATTTCTAGTGTTTTTCAAGTCACTTTAATTCAAATTACTATATTTTTACTTTCTTAGGTGTATGTACTTTCATTTTTATTCTTGAAAATTATTAATACAAAGTACTTTTGTTGTTAAAAAAAAAATTAAAACATTTACATTGCTTGACCTAAGATCCCTTAATGAAAACATGCCTAATTTTGGTAGAATCATAAATCTCAACTTCTGTGACAAATAAATCACATGCCTAATTTGTGATGATATTTAAATTTATCACGTTACAATAACATTGTACAAAGTAAATAAATATGGTTACAATCTATTATTTAACTCTACTATATTACATGCAGTAGTCGTAGTAAAAAGTCCACCGATAAACACGTGAGTAAGCAGAACGCAGGTGAGGCATTGGTGGGTGAGAATAGCATGGCCCTCTCATCACCTCTCTCCTTAAATGACATCACAGGACTTGACATGGATGCCCACCCGTTCCTTACGGGTCATACTATGATGACGTGTCGCATTGACTGATTTTGTCTATTCTCACTTGGTCAAATCTAACGAACCAATCAACAAGACAACAACCGATTCCCACCATTGCTGACTCAGTACACCAACTCAACTCGCTCCCTCAAACTCAGCTCTCTCCTCCCGACTCGTTCTCTTCCTGTTCATTCACTGAGTCCATATTCTACTAATTTAATTAGGGTTTCATTCAATTTTCTAACCGACGACTCTTCAACCAAATCGGACCCATTTGAGTTTCTTGTTTCCTCTTGTCGGTTGTGTCTGCAATTTTACTGGGTCGTATTCGTATTTGATTTTTCTTCTTAAAATTCAAGCCTTTTTGTTGTTTTTAGAGAGAGAAAGAGTCAAAGGGTTTTAGGTGGGAAAGGGGGCTGAGAGATTGGACTGGGAATTTTCTATATCTATTTTCAAAGTCTCAATTTTTACTCTTTCCATGCTCTTTCCTCGATCAATCCTTTGATGGGTATTTGATTTTTCGTGGAAATTTTTGTTTTTTCGTCGGACATGGTAGGCGATGAAGACAAAGGCCAGCTTGCCGGTCTTGTTACTCGGAGAAACTATCTCCGGTCGGCCTCCTGGACCGCCCGCCCCCCGACCACCCCCACCCCAAAGCCGCAACACCCCAACAGGGCGGCTCGGTCGTGCTTGCCGCCGCTTCAGCCGCTGTCCGTCGCCAGAAGGAACCTCGAGGAGTGGCCTCGCGCCGGCTCCGATGATCTCGGGGTCTGGCCTCACCCGCAGACCCCGAGAGGGTCGGTGACGCCGGTGGCGAATTCAAGTTCTGAGCAACAACCCACCAGGGAATTTCAGTTCAAGAGGGAAAAGCTTGCATTTTTCGACAAGGAATGTTCGAGAATTGCTGATCATATCTACTTGGGGAGTGATGCTGTGGCCAAGAACCGTGGAGTTCTGCGAGAAAATGGGATCACCCATGTCCTGAATTGTGTTGGGTTTGTGTGTCCTGAGTACTTCAAGAATGATCTTGTGTACAAGACCTTGTGGTTGCAGGACACTCCGGAGGAGGACATTACTAGTATTTTGTATGATGTGTTTGATTACTTTGAGGAGGTGAGAGAGCAAGGTGGGAGGGTTCTGGTTCACTGCTTCCAGGGAGTGTCGAGATCGGCGTCTTTGGTTATTGCATACCTGATGTGGAGAGAAGGGCAGAGTTTCGAGGATGCGTTTCAGTATGTGAAGGCTGCGAGAGGAGTGACTAATCCGAACATGGGTTTTGCTTGCCAGCTTCTGCAGTGCCAGAAGAGAGTGCATGCTGTGCCTGCAAGCCCCAATTCTATGCTCAGGATGTACAGGATGGCTCCACACTCCCCATATGATCCTCTCCATCTCGTGCCGAAAATGGTGAACAATCCAGGAGCTCATGGGCTTGATTCTCGCGGGGCTTTCATCGTGCATGTTCCTTATGCTATATACGTCTGGACTGGGAAGAATTGCAGTGCTGTGATGGCAAATAATGCGAGGGCGGCTGCTTCTCAGGTCATCCGGTATGAGAGAGCTCAGGGTACGATCACGAGCATAAAGGAGGGTGAAGAGCCATCGGAATTTTGGGATGCTCTTACCTGCGGACAAGATGACTGTGGCAAAGATAAGGTTTCTGCAGCAGTTTATGGTAATCTTGGTGAAAGGAAGGTTGATGAATATGATACGGACTATGAACTATTCCACAAGGCACTTGCTGGTGGGGTTGTTCCGCCCTTTTCAGTATCAAATACTGGATCAGAAACATGCCTCCCTGCACGAGAAAACGGGTGGGGCAGACTGAGAAGAAAGTTTGCTAATGGTATTATGAAGGGTTTTGTTATGTCATCCAAGCAAAATTGTAGCATAGCTCCGTCTGCTGATGGATCGGAAATGATCATGGATGCTCCTCAGGAAGAGGAACAGACTGTTTCTCAGGCAGATACTTCATCACCAGCATCACCTTGTGGCTCACCAGATTCCTTTTCTTGTTTCCCAAATAGTAGCCCGGATAGGATTAAGGATATAGCTAAAGAAACTGCATCATCATCAATGCCTTGTTCACCGGACTCTGGTTTTACAGGCGGCAGTCCAAAGTTTAGTTCAAAGTCACCTACACTCTCACCTTCAAACTCGGACCATTCCAGTTCGTTTACCTTCTCACCCTCGTCTTCCAACTGGTCTGACTTATCGTTCTTCTCTTCTCAGCAGCCTTCACCTTCTAGTTTAGAGTCTACAGATCTATTTACCATTAAGAAGCCTTCCTTAGCTGAGAGTCCTTGTTTATCTCCTAATTTACTGTCCCCTTCACTGACTGAGGCATTTTCGGCCAATGGTGTTTTAAGAGTATCAAATACTTGCTCTACAAAAGGGAATTTTCCCTCTATTGCAGAGCGCCGAGGGAGTAGTCGTCCACCCCGCATGTTGTTGTCCCCAATTGATGAACCTGCGGAAGTTCAGAAGAACCTGGTGCGATCATGGTCCTTCTCCCTGCCCGACTTTGATGATGAAGTGATGGAGGACACGCAGTTCAGCCGTTTTGAGGGAGAAGGAAATGGAGAAGAGCTAATGTTAGATGCTGACTTAGTTAGTGCAGACAAAGATTCGCCGAGCAAGGTTGAAGATAGAAAAGAGTATAGTAGCGCTGATCTTCCCTCAGGTCACTTGATCGGTGATGTTGCAGGAATGACAAACCCAGTTTTGTACAAGTGGCCTACTATGAACAAGATTGAGCTGGCTCAGCTTAACATTCTTAGTTCTAGATCTGCATATGTGTTGTTAGCTCCAGATGCTAGTTTGGGCAATCCTGTCTCTATGTATGTCTGGTTAGGCCGTGATGTATCATATTCGCAAGGACAGAAACAATTGCTCAGCTGTGAAGGAACAAATGATTATGATCATTTTCATTGGCAGATGGTTGGGCACAACATCCTTAGTCAAATGGGTTTACCTGAGAATGCACCAATACAGGTAACTTTTACACCTTCGTAGTATAGTTGTTTATTTTTTGTCCCAAATTTAACATCATGCAAGTATTGAACCATCTCAACAACCATTTCTTATATCGAGAGGTTGAGGGTAGTGAAATCATGAATGGTAATTTTGTGCAGATTGTGAAAGAAGGCGAGGAACCGGAGCAGTTCTTGAACCATCTCAACTATTTCTTATCCCGAGAGGTCGAGGATAGGTGCAACAATTGAGATCAAGTTTGGGAAGGATGCAGCTTAGGCTTGCAGTGAATCGGCATCCCAGGCGGTACAAGTAATGCTCATCTGCTTGTGTGATGTATAGAGATTTGAGTTTTTGTCTATCTTAACATGTACAGAAACCAAACTACTTTATGCTTCATAGTAATTACAAGTAAATAATTGAATAAGTGAAATGAGAGCATATTACTTCATGTTTGTAAGGGCTTGTACAAGGGTTTCAGAGATATACAATACACATAAGGGCACCCAAAATCCATGGTTCAACAAAATTTAACCCTAGTACAGTTCTCTTCCTCATAGTTTATTTTGAGCTCTTAACAAAGACATTGTTGGACCCATTGCGCTGCTTCTCAGTCCCCTAAAGGACCAAGATCTCCTCCCTGAATTCTCTTTCTTACTCTGGTCATCTTCCTGAGACAGCTGTGTCTTCTTGGTATTTAAAGCCTGATTAATCTTCTTCCTTGCTTGTCCATTTTCTGCTTTGAAATAAAAGTACAAAGCTATATCATCCATGCAAATTAGACAGCTTCATGATTTTGGCATCCATTAACAATCAATATCTTGCAAGAAAACTAAATGATACAATACGTACCTTGGGTGGGAACATGGGTTTTGTCACTGTTGACATTGATGTTGTGATCTGAAGAAGCATCTCCAACTTTTACATGAACTCTATTGACTCCACCAGTGATTGCTTGTGTTGAATCCATGTTCCCATGCTCGACAGTACGTATGTCGACGAGAGATGAAAATTTTATCTGTATAAGATCTCCATTTGTCAGATTTTATGCAACGCAAGGGATGCAGAAGCAGTTCCATTCCATCTTTGCTTGCAAGACGATAGTCAGTTAGATATAAGATAAGCACAACATCCATGTGGGCTAGACCATGTGCCCATATATGAGAATGTTACAGATAGCCTAGACATTTTGCAGACCATGCCATAAATTAGCCAATTGGTCAAGTTCAAAGGAGGCAGGAACTTCTCAAGTCCTCACAGAACATTAAGGTGCAAATAACTCGATGTACAGGATTCTGATTCTAGGTAAGATATTCTAGTTTTCACAACGTGATCAAATAAACCCAAATGAGATAGCTACTTTAAATTTGAAAAACATTAGCCAACGATAACTACAGTACTATTATATTTGCTTTCAAATAGTTTCAAATATATATATATATATAGTAGTCTATTATCTGTCTGACTAATGCCCTAAAGCATACTAATACAAGCCCATGATGCATGAGTGTTCTCATTAGCTAAGGTAGTTAAGTTTGTTAGAAAAAACGCGGCCACGGACTCAAAGTCTCCAACTCTCAGTCAAGCTTGAGTGCAATGGGTACAGTATTAGCAAGACTGGTGTGGACATTAAAGTATATAAACAAATGTACCTCTAATGTGCCATCTTCCGCATAAAGGGAAGTATGTGACTGTAATTCAGATTCCTCCTCATCTATATCCTTCTCAGAAGCAACTGGATATTCTGGTACTGGTGCCAGCAAAATGTTATTGGACCCAGGATCATATCGCGATATCTTTCCAACCTGCAGGCAGAAGAACATGCTAAATAATGTATTTCAAGTCCTCAATTTACAGCTATGCATTAATTTAGATGCAGAAAGTGTAATACTCTAAAGGAGGAAAGCTCGGGGGTCCAGGATGATGATAACTCAACCAGACGATATGCAACTATGTCGCCTTCCTGAAAAGAATAACAATAACCTTTTAAATGCTCAGAATGAACAAAGAAGATGACATAAACATGTTGGAGCAAGGTATAATTTACTTATCGAAAGAGGAGGCAGGGAATGGATACATGCAAAAACAGAAGCAATTTAAAATAAACCTTAGGTGTGCTAGCATATGGTGCTAGCTTATCAAAGTCTAAGGGATCATTTGTAGACAAGTCTTCTTCAATACTAAGCACTCCAGACAACAATTGAGACTCTGGACTTGGATTTCTGTGATCATTCTGTCTGCCAGATGAAATTTTTTCCATACCCCATTTTTGACTCTTTTTCTTGCTTGTTATCCCATTCGAATGAAATGTTTCCTGAAGCATGGTAAAAGATTAAGCACGACATAAATCATTTCTGTGGTTTACCAGGACATACAAATATAATAGACAAAACAGAAAATAAGGGAACTATAACAAATCTGAACCAAACTAAACTTTATGAAACCCCAGATACGCATGATATAGGAAAACAACAAAGAACATACCACTGGAGCTTGATTATTTTGTTGGACATCATGATCTGCATCAACCAGAAAAATTAACGCCATAAAGATTTTACAGTAAGAATGCAATTTGTTACTAAACTAAACTAATAGTAGCTTAACCAGATGATGCAGATGTCTCTAAAGTAAATATAGAGATGGGGTGTGTACTACACACCAGTATGTGGACACTAAAGGATGATTTCCCGAAAGGAAACCATTTAGCATTTAGACCATGCACTGGACAGTCTTATCGCTCAAATTTTAAGCTGTATATCATATTCATATCATGAAAATAGGAGTATAGGACACATTAATGCAACAGCAAAATAGGAAAACAATGTCATCCTTGTGGTAACTTCAACAATGTCAGTAGGAAGAGAGAGACCTTCTCCTAGGGGCTTAAAACGTATATGGCCAGGCCGAACTACCACAGGAACAAAATACTCTTCTGCGTCACCATTTTGATCTGATTTCTGGTGTTTCTCAGAAAATATACAGGCAACTTCGCTATGTGCACTATTATTGTGATCGGGTTCTAGATGTCTGTCAGCAAATATATCGTTATCTTTGTCAGGTAATTGTTGATTATCTTGGAGTATTTGCCTCTCACACAGCTGCAGATTTTAAAGATAGCAAACACAAATCACAGTTAGAGCTTATTACAGTTAAATGAAAAGGTCATGCACTCAACTCCCCCACTCTTCAATTTCAGACTCACTCTAAAACCCTAGTCAAAATTGCTTAGTTTCTGTGCACATCTCTTCAACTTTCATATGCCTAAAACAACTTTATACCAGTTCATTCATGCAGTTTGAAAACTTTATAAAAACAAAGGTTCAAGTGTTTGACAAAATTTTGAACAAGTATACACTTGTTTTACTATTTTCAACACGAAATATGAACACAGTAAAAGTTCATCTTCAAGTTGGCTGCATAACTACAAGTTAAATTCTATGCATGCATCGCGCAGTCATATGACATTGAGCAAAAATATATATTGATTTCAGCTCTAAAAATGAAATCAGTCTTTTTATTGTACCTCTTTCTTTTCCTGCTTAAGCAACCTCAACCATTGCCTTTTGGCCTTTTTACGCCGAGCACTTCTACTAGGAACCTGACAGATAAAGGATCGCAGACATTAAATGGAAGACAACATTGTAGTACCTTTTGAAACAGATAAGGCTTATGGATGATCTAAAAGAGTCGAGCTCGAGCAAACAAAGCGAACTAATAAAACTACAATCACATTATGAATGATATGAACCATATATTGAAGTATTAGTTCGGACTTCCTAGAGTATTTAACACAGCCATACTAGAGCATTAGTTCTGTTCCTAAATTGTTTGTCTATAAACCACATTGTATCTGGTAAAATGTGTTCATTTCTTTATTTTGAGTAAAGATTATGATTTTGAGTATTAGATGTCGAAGAGAATAAATCAGGATTATAAATTTACCACAAACACAGCTGCGCCCAATGCGGTTTAAATCTCAACTTTTGCTATAGTTTCTATATCGGTATAGTTTTAAAAGATGGGAAAACTTGACATGAGACATCAAAGTTCAAACCACCAAAAGAGAATAATATAACTTCAACGAAGTAGTGCTTTAACCGTGCACATATATTGATGATCAATAATACCTTACTGGTTCCCCCAGGAGTCTGTAATGCATCCAAGTGTTTTTCACCCTTTTCTTCCAGCCCATGAGACCTAAAGAAAAGAAAAGGGTATATTGAGAGAGAGAGAGAGAGAGAGAGAGAAATTAGAAAACTAAGGGAAAGAAAAAAACATCCACACAAGCACACATATGCAGAGAAGGCTATGTAAAAAATTGCATGGGATAAGTTATTTTCCCTTGCTTTGTAAATTATAGATTTAAGAATATCTAATAAGATTAGGTTACTCTCGAAACTCTGTAATTCTTTTCTAATTCATGGATGCTTATCACATTAGCTACTCATAAGAAAGCAATACATGTGAATTAAAAGTAGCAAAAGTGAAAAACATCATCATGGGACCCAGAACAATAACTAACTCTATTACTAAGGGTACTACAGCCCCAATCATGAGGTAACATCTACCATATTTCAGTAGCTGGCGCCCCAAAGAAATATACAAAGGTATAATACAGGCTAGCAATACAAACATAATGACCACTGCATCTGCATTATGTACACAGCTTAAGAACACTTAAGTAACTTTGGGAAACCCAATTGGTAAAAGACTAAAAGTTACCAACATTTTCTCAAAGTCAGGATTGTATGCACAAAGTGTGGGCACATAGAGCGCACAAATTGAATCATTTAAAAAACATGTGAAAAATAGAGATGTAACATTCTAGCATATAAAATTATATACATCCTGAGTATAGAACCTACTGTTTTGCACTGGATGAAGATTTACTGCAATCATTACTTTGTTTGTCAATCTTGGAGGCATTCATTTTGACATGTTCACCTTGCACAAGACAAGACGTATCCTTCTTGGAAAGTTTCTTTTTGGAGAGGGCCCTGTCATGAGGAGAGCTTCTGTTATGCTTAGCAAGGACATCATCTCCAATATTTTCAGCAACTAAATGTTTTTCAAGGCTAGTATGTTTTCTCTTCTTACTCCTGAGAAATAGAAACAACAAAGAGTTACAAACCCAGAAACAGCTAATAAACATCCAAACAACAAGATGCCTATGCACCAATCATGGTCATAAGATGCACATCAAAAGCAAATAACTTGAACCACAACATTTTTTGTTGCTTGAAGCATATGACAGGTATCTGAGAGTAGCACAGAAAAAGCAGGGTACCATATCAATAGACCATAGATCATACTATAAAGTATTAACCACTGCGAAATAGAAATGATATACAAAATTAATGAGTACCTAGCAATTGATTTCTACTTCAGCTTAAGTAATGCAAAACCTATTATTTAGATGAAGAGAAGTTTAATGTAATAGAATGCTTACATACTTTGGACTTCTAAGTTCCTTTGAAGCCTTCCTTTTCTTGGAAGTCCTGTTCTTAACTGGTGTTATCTCAACTTGAGGTGCATCCCCTAACTGGTCGTCTTCGTCCTCTTCCAGTTCACTCTCATAGCCCCCAGTTTCCTTTTCAAATTCCTCATGTGCTAGAAGCATCAGGCCTGTATGTAAAGATCGCTTCTCCACAATTTCCATCTCCAAAGAATTTCCCTCATCACCTAACTGGATGATGTCGCATAACATGCTCTTTTTCTTTGTCACACTGTCCCCAAGCAACAAAATGAAAATAAAATTCACAATACATGGCATCTAAATTGTTGCAGGCATAAAGTATACTGACCTGATGACATCTTTATCCTTCAGAAGACAAGTTGACTCAAAAGGTGGCAAAACATAACCATCCATCTGAACAAAATTAAACATTACATGATAGATCAATCCAACCTCAAATTCACAGAAATCAAAAACCTCATTCCCTTATAAACACACACCTAATATGAATTAGCCATTTGAAAATACCAGCCAATGACAACAAACATAATAATCTAGGCAAAGCAATGAAACAAAGTGTAAAACCCAGCACATTTTGTTTGTTTCCCACGAAAAAAAAATCCAGAAACACCAGCATTATGATAAAACAGCAACCATTGTGCCCTGCCGATACTGCATTGTGTACGAAATTGTTTCTGATACGGAAATTAGGGACTAAGAGACATACGGAGAGGATGATGCCATTGGAGCAAGCTTTTTCGAGGTGGAAAGCTTGAAGGATATAGGAGGCAAGGTCGGAGATGGTCTGGTGCTGGGGTTTTAGGAGAAGCCAGCTTCGCTTCAGCCCCGAGCTCTTTTGCGACTTGCTCAGAATCCTCCGATCCTTGAACACCGTTCGAAGCCTCACCGTCTCCGGTTCCATCGCACGGTATCGGTGGCCGATCAATTTGATGATCTGAATTCTTCTTCCTGAAACCCTCTACGGGGTTTCAGTGACCTTGCGGTGGAGGTAGTAGACTATCAGTTCACATTCAACTTCTGCGCGTGAGCCTTACTCGATGGTAGTTAGTGTCGAAAGCTAAATGACTTAAACACCCTCTTATAGGAATGAAATTCCAATTCGGATTATCCCAGAATCACCGAACACTCGATCTCAACTCGCTGGCTTGATACTGGTGATAACGGTATGACGTCATCCCGACCAACCGGCTTGATACCCGGTCGGATTTCTTGAATGCCACAGCTTGGTAGTTAGTTTCAAAAGCCAAATGACTTGAACACCCTTGCAATGGAAATGAAATTCCAAATCGGACCATCCCAGGAACACTGAACTCTCGATCTCAACTAACTAATCAGTGGGAAAAGAGTGACAAATCCACAGAAAGAAGATGACTTTCATCCCGAAACGGCCCGTCGCTGAGTTTAAACACTTGTCGTTGATCAGAGCTCAAACCTCGTCAACTTCTCGCTTGGATAACGTTTCTTTAGGATGACTTAATAATTATTACACACTTCTTCTTATGGTAAGGTCAAGTTTCACTTGGGGTCCCTAAGGTTTGTTTTCGTACTATTGG
>JAYMTE010002676.1:0-10848 GCA_036897545.1 Pelargonium fulgidum
TGTTTATGGTAGATAATGGATATGTTTAAATATCATAATATATTTATTTATAACAATATAATACAAAGAATTATTGGACTAATCATCAATTAACTCATATATTTGTAAGTGTGAAATACTCGACAAAATTTATTTTTTATGTAAATCTTCAATTTAATTCAGTTGGGACTTAGTTACAGTTAAGATAAATTTATCTTTCTTTATAAACGTGTTTAGTGAGAACTTACAACAACTCTTTCCACAATCTCAACCAAAATGTTTAAGGGCTTGACCCAATTCTTGATACATTAAACTTTAATTTTTTAAAAACCAACAAATACAAAAAGTAGAACAGTAAATATAATATACCTCTCTCTCTCTCTCTCTCATAGAATTGTCATCGCTCGCCGACTCTCTCATTTCCTCATCTTGTGCTTCGCTGTGTTGTGGTCTCTGTTCAGTTCGTTGTTCTAAGAAGATGCACAATGCGAGACCCAGATTCCTCTGAAATCCCTTGAATCCCCAATCTGATTTAGCTTTATCGTTTCAACAACACTATCGCTGGTTTCGTCAATGACGTCGACGCTCAGGAATTTGGTGGTGGCTCTGTTGTTTATCACCGTTTTCGCTCCGATTCTCCTCTACACCGACCGTCTCGCCACCTTCACCACTTCCCCTTGTAAGACAAGAAATTGATTCTTGGGTCTCATTTCGTTTTCCCTAATTTTCCTTATTTTTTGTTGGGCACTGATTCGATTTGATTTTCTTTGCAGCTGGGGACGAGTTTGTTGAAGATGTTACCACTTTTGTGAGTAATTTCACTTTTCCATTTTGATTTAACGGTAGAAACTAGAAATTTTGGATTTGATTTTTCAATTTGATTTATGTTGGTTCAGGCTTTCAGTGGCAACAGAGGGCATCTGAATGTGCTTCCTCAGGTTTTTTGTTTCTCTGATTACATTTTTTATTTTATTTTTTTGGGTCTTGATTTTGGATCTTACTGGTTTTGGCTTTACCATTTTGTTTATAGGAATCTTCCTCTGAACTCAAAGAACCAGTTAGAGAAGTATACTCTGACAACTCTACCTCAACTACCACTTCAGATTCAAATAATGGTAAAAATAAAAATTACTTTTTGTTATGGGATTGTAGAGTTGCTGCTTGAAATTGGGTTAGTTTGGTTGTTTTGGACTTATTATCTCTTGTTATGTCTGTGTTATGATATAGATGCTCGATTATCTGGATTGATGGAGCATAAGTCTGTGAGAGCCTTATCTACCACAATTGAAGAGGGTCTATTGAAGAAAGACCCCATCAGATTGGTGACTGGTGGAGCTCATGAAGAAATTCCGGGTGGCATATCCCAGAAGTCCGATGTAGAAAGCGAAAAGGATACCGGGGAGGATGATGCTATAGATGCTGAGGACAGGGATATGAAATTGGTGGAACCCGAGCAAAAATCTGATACTTCTGCTGAGAATAAGGTAAAATTATGCATTTTGTTCGGGTTTCCTGTCAATTTGTTTTGTATTTGTTTTCATAGATAGTTAAAGGTGTGGCTTCTGGTTGAATGCTTATAAAAGTCTTTGATAGCTCCTTATTGGTTATTTCCGAGAATCTGATCATGCCAAACTCGTCCCTTGACTAAGAAGCAGGTTGTTGTGTGTTGATTTTAATTGATTACAAGTGGGTTTCTATTATAATATTTCAGGCAAAGTCTGCTGGTTGTGTATTTCACTCCTAATGTGGTTGGAAGTAGTCATTGTACCCACCATTACACCGTGTTCCAATTCCCTGTCCAAATTGCTACAAATAGAATGGAATGTTAATTTAGTCACACCTTGCAGTAGGGGCCATAGATCAGTATCATAACCCAAACGATTAAGCTGTTAGCGATCTCTGAATTTTAAAATCAATAGTTTCACCTTTTTTCCGTAGACCTAAGACTCTTTGATTAAACCATTGAACATGTAGTAGTAGTAGTAGTAGTAGTCAAATTTAGTTGACTTATTTCCCCAAAAAAAGATAAATGGATTTGAATTTCCTATATGGCATTCTCTGCCTTCTTATATGAGAACCTCTGCAACTGAACTAATTTGCTTATTCTTTCTGTGGCTTTTGTTTCTAGGATACAAAGACCAGACAGCAATCTGTACAAACAACTAGCAGAGTTGCTAAGAAAGATCACATAAAGACAAGAAATGAGAAACATTACGATCCAGTACCTCCACAGGATTCTCGTGTCCGGCATCTTAAAGATCAGCTTATCAGGGCAAGGGTATACCTTTCCCTTCCGGCCACAAAAAGCAATCCTCATTTTACCAGGGAGCTTCGACTACGGGTTAAGGAAGTCCAAAAAGCTCTTGGAGTTGCAACCAAGGATTCCGAACTGCCAAGGAAGTAAGAATTCTTAATTTTTTTCAGCTGGCTGAAAATTTTCTTATTAACTTTTCAAATGTTCGTGACATTCTTGCAAATGTCTATGTTTTAACTAAATTAATTTTCTTGATTGTTCATATTAAATGCAGTGCCTATGATAGACTGAAGGCAATGGAAGAAACATTGAATAAAGGCAAGCAGATTCAAGATGATTGTGCTACTGTAGTTAAGAAGCTTCGGGCTATGCTTCATACGACCGAAGAGCAGCTCCGAGTGCATAAGAAGCAGACCATGTTCTTGACTCAATTAACAGCGAAAACACTTCCTAAAGGTCTTCATTGTCTCCCATTGCGCCTTACAACTGAGTATTATACCTTGAATACTTCTCAACGGGACTTCCCAAATCAAGAGAACTTGGAAGACCCACAGCTATATCATTATGCTATATTCTCCGACAACATATTGGCAGCAGCAGTTGTTGTGAACTCTACCGTTTCCAATGCTAAGGTAATTATTTTGTTCTCAGAGTATGCATATATGTTCTTCCTTTACTTTCGCACAAGATTGAAGAAAGTAATGAATGTTTGGATCTCACTGATATGAGATGAAATTACTTATATTTTATTTTTATCTGCCTTCCCAGAAAGATTTAATAAGAAACCATTTATTTATATACTTTTAACATGTGATGCATCTCGTTATGGCATTTCAAAATCTCAGTCTTATATAGTTACATGGATTTTTTTGCAGCATCCTTCAAAGCATGTTTTTCACATTGTTACTGATAGGCTCAACTATGCAGCAATGAGGATGTGGTTTCTAGTAAATTCACCTGGGAAAGCCACTATTCAGGTTCAGAATATTGAAGAATTTACGTGGTTGAACGCTAGTTACAGTCCAGTTCTTAAGCAATTGAGTTCTCCATCCATGATAGATTATTACTTCAAGGCTCATCGGGCTCATTCTGATTCAAACTTGAAGTTCAGGAATCCAAAGTACTTGTCTATCCTGAACCATCTCCGCTTTTACCTACCAGAGATATTCCCAAAGCTCAACAAGGTGCTGTTCTTAGATGATGATATAGTTGTCCAAAAGGATCTCACCGCTCTTTGGTCCCTTGATTTAAAGGGTAATGTTAATGGTGCTGTGGAGACTTGTGGAGAAAGCTTTCATCGCTTTGATCGATACCTTAATTTCTCTCATCCTCTTATTGCAAAGAACTTTGAACCCCATGCTTGTGGATGGGCATATGGTATGAATATCTTTGATTTGGCGCAATGGAAGAGGCAAAACGTTACAGATGTGTACCACACATGGCAAAAGCTGGTAATATATATATATATATACACACCTTACTATTATGTCTACATTATATGGCACTAAATGCTTTGCATAGAAATTGGTATTTCTTGTTTTTGGTTCTCAAGAAAAGCTGTTTTTTTTTTTACAGAATCATGACAGACAAATGTGGAAATTAGGAACCTTGCCTCCTGGTCTCATAACATTTTGGAAACGTACTTTCCCCCTGAATCGGTTTTGGCATGTACTAGGCCTTGGATACAATCCTAATGTTAGCCAGAGGGATATTGACAGGGCTGCTGTTGTACATTATAATGGAAACATGAAACCATGGCTTGAGATAGGCTTACCGAAGTACCGGAACTACTGGTCTAAATATGTGGACTATGATCACAAGTATCTGCGAGAGTGCAACATCAATCCATAGAATGGATTAATGGGAGTGTCATGGCATGTGCAACTGCCAAAGCTGCTCTGCAATACTTGTGTGGCCATACGCTTCCATAGGTCTGTCACCTAAGCAAGTAGGTTCTTTTGTTTCATCGGCTTCCAAGTTTAATTCTTTTTGTATACATTACTATATTCTTTTTCTCTGGGTGAGCGGGGAGCGAGCGGGGGTTGTGGGAAGAGGGTAGAGTTGATTCCAAGAGCCGCAAGCCCATGTTATTATCTATTCTTGCTGCTCTAGTGGCAACGTCATACCTTCACTAGTGCAAGAGGGTGTATCTGTAAATGATTGGAAACTAGAATTCTTTTTTCGCTATATAGAATGCTACCATTTGCTCATTCTTAATAACTCTATGTAATTAAGTTGGTTCTTACGAAATGGGAGTGATTGTGTAGTAGCCCATTAGATGCACCGACGAAAATTGGTAAAACAGTTGGATGGGCAGAGAACTACCCTTTTGCTGTATCTATAATTGGTGCAATTATTTGGCATTTGATATAGAATCTTGAATTTTGATGGTTAGATTGTAATTCACTCCATTGAAAGGGAGTGGAGTGCAACAGCACCCACATGGCTGTTTGTTGGAGCATTGAACACAGACAGATGGGTCAGTACAGCCTCCATTTGTATTTTTATAGAGATTAGGTTTATAGGTTGGTTGGATTCTTATTGAAGTGCTTGATGTTTACAGTTGGCTCTTTCAATATGGACAGCCTGTTCATGTTCATGTTGTGTCCTTGAAATTCAATTTGGAATGCTGAGTTTTGTATGTATTTGTGTATTTGTATTTAAATGTAATAATTACTCGATATGCACAACTCATTAGTCCACGTGGGCGCAAACGTGTGTCGTGCTATTTCCAAATTTGCATATAAATATCAGTATGAATATGTATGTCTTGATAGTAAAAGGGGTTAAGTGGTTTTGAGTGATGCAAATCACGCAATTGTTTAAATATTGTACGATTTTTCATGCACAATGTCGACAAAAGACGCGTTAAATGTTTTAGGGGAAATGGTGGATAATACCGTGTATTTACACGTTTAGCACATAATTATTCATACCTTTTATACGAGTTTCAACTATCATGATCATTCAAAATTCATTCTGAAAATTTCATCTTTTCTTCTAAATAGTTTGACATTTCGATGTCAAAAAAATTCGAGACTTGATAACTCAAGAATTTGCAAACATAGAAATGCTCAAATGTATATATATATATAAATTCGATCTGGCAAGAGAATTTTGAATTATAGATTCACAGCATACAATCAAATAAAATATTTTCTTTCAAATTTGTTTAAATGTTTCCAAAAATTATATTCAGAGTCATGTCAACATATGACATATCTAATAGAAGCGGAGGAACGATTTGGTTTGTCATGGCATGACAGTCGTTGTAGAGGAGGACAAAAAGTGCGTTGACGATGGTTGTGTTTCGTGGGTGGGTTGAAATGACCCAAGCGAGTGGAGTGGTAATGTGACAGTTTGTGAGGTCGTGACGGCTTGTGGAGGGGGCAAGTGACATGGCGGTCGTCAACTTGTTATAACAGGTTTGCAGGGTCTAAATAAATAAAAAAAATTGAAACTTTAAGAATAAAAATCATATAGTTTTAAAATTAAAGACTAAATCTAAAATATTTTTCCTTTCATTAAAGACAAAACTAATTAAACCGTAAAACTTTAAGGGGCTATTTTGAGTTTTGACAATCATTTTGAAAGATAATATTTTCAAAAATAAATATAAGAAAAAGGTTTAAAATGATCAATAAACTATCCAGTTAGTGTCATTTTGGTTCATGAACTAACAAATGTGTCATTTTAGTTCAAAAGATAGATGAAATAGTCAAATTAGTCCAAACGTTTTTTTAAAATTAAGTCGTGTAAGGACATTCAGTTAAATTTATTGACACAACCATTAATATTAATCATTGTCACGTCGTCAAAAATTGACGGATTCTGTTTCTGATTTTGACGAAATGTTATAACGGGTTCAATTTTTAAAAACGTTTGAACTATAACGACTTTTTCACCTATTTTTTATAATGAAAAGAACGTATTTTATATTCTAGATACAAAAATAACACGAATTAAATACTTAGGGAGTATTTTATACTTTTCTTCAAAAGAATAAGAAGTAAAAAGTGAGACTCTGACTAAAACCTAATCTAATTTTCAGGCAGAGAAACACACGAAGTGGAGAAACCACTCCCACTACCTCTTATCCTTCACCTCTTATTCTGCGCCCACCTCCGTCGCGACTCTCGTCCACAGCCTCACCGGAAAAGTCGCTTTCGTCAGCACCGAGTCCGCCGGCGAAATCAACCGGCCGGGGCTCCGCACGGCGTGAATCTGGGCATTGAGGGGAGCGTGGTCGCCGGAATCGACGGCGCGAATCTCGGAAAAAGAGAATAGCTCGTTGAGCCGGCTGGTGTTTTTCTTGGGGCTTCGTTTTCTTCTCCAAGTATGAGCCATCAACGAATTCAATATATTTTGATTTCTTTTTTGATTTTATTTTTTTTTGGGGTTTTTTGTTAGTTCTGGTAATTGGTATAGTATGTAATGAGAAGCTTGTGACGAGGATTGAGAGACATTAGTGTTTCATGCATTTAATTGAATTTGTTTTTGCATTTTTTTTTTATTTGTGTTGCTTTGACTATTGAGTGATGTTCAGCTGTGGCATTGGAATAATGGTGTCAGTATGGGTGCAACATAGCCGATGTTACTTCACTTTGTTTGTTCCTAATGGTTTGCAAAATGCAATAATGTTAGTTGTTGAATATGCAAGATAACGAGGCAAAAATGTTTAGAATGTCCTCGGTATGTTTTGTGATTCCTGATGCTTTTATTGGTTTTGTTTAATTCAACCTTTTCAGGTGTTTATCCCTGTATCATGGAGCTCGGCGTGCCTCAACTATCAGCTTTAAGTTCGTACAGTCTTGGCTCAAAGGTTAGCATTCTTCCCTCTTTTGGGTTCCGATCCTGTTTGAAAATTATTTTGGAAGCGGGTTTGGCGAAAAGTTTCTTCAGAATGAAATGTTTGTTCCTAGTTGTTCTTATGTTCTTTTATATCTCGCAATACAAACATTACTTGGATGTTAAAAGCTCATATCTTGAGCAATAATAAGTGATGGTAATATGCATTTCTAGCTCTTCTTGGTACAACGTAAGAGAATGTCTTGAGATGCCTTGTGCAGGCTGCTACTGAATTAATTCAAATCGCTGCCCCTTACAATATTTGTTCCTTCAGTTGAAATGGAACTGATCAAATGTTGCAGATTTAAAGATTATCAATTACCATGCTTTGATCGTTGCGGTTATACATTCGGTTCTCCCATGAGTCTGGCGTGGTATCCGTGTGTCTTACATAAGATATTGGAGTTTTGGTTGCTTCGTGCTCTAATCTGAGGCCCATTACATGGATTGAAATTATTCAACAACACTGTAAATTTTCAAGTTCATTCTAGAATCATGTAAACAGTAACTAAATATTTGGACAAGTATAATTAGTATCGTAGATTGTTCAGATGTCTGGATGCCATAGTTATGTAACAGCCTACCAGGGCTTGAAGTTAGAGTTATTTGTAAGATTCAACTCACCAGTACAGGTTTATTGGGGCTTGTTTAATTTTTCTGATATCAAAGTAAATATTGGCGATGACAGCCAATGCGTACAATAAATTATATGTTTCATGTAAAAATTATTTTGCTTCTATTTTATTGGCTTTTGTGTAACAAGAGAAAGGGATTGAGGATTGTTGGGAAAGATGACATGATATTTCTTGACTTCTAAGTGTTTGTTTATCGCAAATATTCTTTTGTTTTGTCAGATGAATAGATGATATCCATTTTATTTGTAATCACTCTCTGAAATGGTACTTGCATTAGTTATAATAGTGAGGTTTTTTTGAAGTAGTCTTGCTCTTAATTTTTAGAACATATTAATCTATACAGCAGTTTAACATTTTGTGCTTGACACTCATTTACTGGATATATGTTATGGAGAAACTAACACTAAAGTCTCGTTTTAGTTGCAGTTTAGATATCAACAGCTTCATAGTGCTAGACCAGCATTGTTGGGGATCTTTGTCTGTGCCAGTCAAAATCCAAGACGAGAACTGGTAGTGAAGAAAAAAGGAGCACTTCCCCAAAATGTAGATCTTCCACCCATTTTGCCCAAGAAAAAGAAGAAACCCTATGCAATCCCTATAAAGGAGATCAAGAAGACGGGAAGGGATGAGAAAAAACTTGCAGAGAGGGGTATAGAAAAGCCGCTGGAGCCTCCGAAAAATGGTTTACTTGTTCCCGATCTTATTCCTGTTGCTCATGAAGTGCTGGATGCCTGGAAACTTTTGATTAAAGGCACAGCACAACTTTTGCATGTCATTCCTGTGTATGGTTGCAGGTAAGCTTTACACTCACAGATTTTTTAATATTATTCCACATTTATTCATTTGTTAGCATATCATTTGGCAAGTTAGGCCGATATCTTAGGGAACTAATATGTTTTAGCCTTTAATTATGCAGTAAATGCCCTGAGCTTCATGTGGCCCATTCTGGTCATGATATTCAGGAATGCCTGGGTCGAACAAGTGAAAAACGCCATAGCTTTCACTCATGGGTCAAAGCTTCCATCGATGACGTGCTTATCCCCATTGAGTCATATCATCTCTTCGATCCTTTTGGTCGGCGTATCAAGCATGAAAATCGGTTTGAATATGATAGGATTCCAGCCGTTGTGGAACTATGCATCCAAGCTGGTGTGGATATACCTGAGTATCCTTCACGTCGAAGAACCAATCCCGTCAGAATGATAGGAAGGAAAGTGATTAATCGGGGTGGATTAGTGCCAGAGCCTAAGCCAAGGCATTCTGCAGATTCTTCATCACTTGTTAATCTTGACACGCATGGGGCTGGTATGCGATTTCCACCTCCTCCGTTGCCCAAGGTGCCAAGGATTGCACAGGAAACACTGAACGCATACGAGACAGTTAGATCAGGTGTGTCAAAATTGATGAATAAATACACTGTGAAGGCATGTGGGTATTGCCGAGAGGTTCACGTGGGGCCTTGGGGTCACAATGTGAAGCTTTGCGGGGAATTTAAGCACCAGTGGAGGGATGGAAAACACGGTTGGCAGGATGCCACTGTGGACGAAGTTTTCCCAGCAAATTTTGTGTGGCATGTTCGGGACCCTAAAGGACCTCCCTTGAAAAGCGCACTCAAGAGGTTCTACGGCAAAGCACCAGCTGTAGTTGAACTATGCATGCAGGCAGGTGCAGAAATTCCGGATAAATACAAGCCGTCTATGAGGCTGGACATTGTAGTACCCGACAGCGAGGAGGCTGGCCTGGTTGCATAACCCGTGTCTATCAACACGCTTAGACTGTATATTTTTAGGTTAGTTATCATACTAGGAACTTGTTTGTTCTTCACTATTGTATTTGTAGTTGTAGCTAATAAACATGTAATGTAACATACATGCCAACCACATTTTACATTGTATAGTGGAAAATCTTTATGCAAAAACTTGTGAGAATCAAAGTCAAAAGTAGCTTGCTCTATGGATTCAGCCAATTGTATGGCCATCTGTGTCCAAAATTAGAATTCAACTTTGGACACATTTATTCCGAGTAAAAGGCCCAATTTGTTTTACGTATAAACTTTCGTATTTCGACTAAATTTGATCCTAGAAATGGTCTCTTAATTTCCACATTTGGATCTAATTTGATCGTTAAATTATTATTTTTGACCTAAAATAGTCATCGAACTTTCAAAGATGAAAAAAAAAAAAAACATTACTTAACGTTAGAGCTTGTATCAAAAGTTCAGAAAACCATTTTCAGTTAAAATAAATTTTAGAGAAATGAACAAGACCTTTTATCTTACTTCTTTTCTTTCGAGCATGGGAAGTGGGAAGGGATGGCTTTGAACTGGACCACCTTAAAAAATAAAGAACACCACATTACTATATAATTAAAGATTTAAGTATGAAACTAATCATTATTAGAACATTCCAAAACCTCTTCCCTCCCAATCATTGGTTACTAGAATTTTTTGCTCAAAATGAAATAGAAGACACAGGAATCATTGCTTACCACAAACCAAAAACAAGAAAAAGAAAACAATTAAAGCAACAGACAGAAAAAAAAAAAAAAAAAAAGGTATATTAATTTGATTTGGTCAAAATGTAATGCCAAAACATTTTGCCACTTTGCAAGAATGCCAACTAGAAGTAGCAGACACTAGCAATCTTTTTCTTTCTTTCCCTTCTTTTTATGTGCACAACACACAATAGTGTCCTTTAATTTCTATCATCCCTCACTTTCTTGTCATGACAAAGTATATGCAAATGTTGCCACCATCTTGGAACTTCAAATTCAAATCTTGTTTTCTTTGTGTACATCTGTGACAACAATATTGTTTTTAATTAGCATTTGACAATTGATCACTAATATAAAAAAAATCATCTATTACATCTTTTTCGGATATGCTAGTCCTTGGATCGATACATTAGGCCTCCAAATTACTCGAATTAGCTGATTAACTATAGGACTGTTTAATCTTTTGATTAAGTAGAATACAAGCTGAATTGATGGTTTTTGGCAGCTGCGGCTCCTCGGCGGCGGCGGCTCTCGTATCGGAGCGGACGTGTTTCTCGCATGAGAGTAATACTATTATGGTATTTAGAGAGACGGTGACTATTTTCGTTTGTGACGGCTAGGGCTCGGGAAGTGGGGGTT
>JAYMTE010002677.1:0-10847 GCA_036897545.1 Pelargonium fulgidum
CCTAAGAAAATTTTAAAAAAAAATTGAAAAACCTACACGTAAATGCCTCTAAAATGACTGGTGATAATTTCTGACACATCATAGGAGCAATTTTGGGACCCAGCAAGGAACAAGAAAGAGAAATAAAATTTTCCGTAATTGGTTGCAAGGCCAAAACCAAAACCCATCCTCTCAAGTCGTATATATATATATATCCTTTCCTAAGGTCGGCTTGTTTAGCGTCGTCAGATATTTCATTCATCGAAACGAAGAAGAAACCGAAACAAAAATGGTCCTCCGAATCTCTACCCAGACCACCCTACTCCGGCGATTCCTCATAAACAAACCCTGTTTTACCTCTTCCGCCGTCTCCGTCCACCACCAGCGCCGCCACCGCTCCTCCCATTCCGGCAGGGGCCAGCTGATTGAGGTGGACCTCCAGGCGTTGTCCTCGTCGGACGGCGATGCGGAGGTGATGGGCGTGAAGAAGCTGGAGGAGATGATTCATCGGATCACCGTGCTCAAGTCCACACCGGACTGGCTGCCCTTCCTTCCTGGATCCTCCTTCTGGGTCCCGCCCCGAATCGGCAGCCGCAGTCCCTCCGACATCGCCCAGATGTTGGTGAAGATGACGAATCAGAGCCGCAATACCCTCTCCAACGACGAGTCCCTCTCCCTTACCACCTACCAAGGTTGGCCCTCCGCCGCCTTTTTCCAAGGTAACCCCCTTTTCTCTCTAATTGCATCCCTAATTACTGTTCTGTTGTTGGTAATTGCATCCCTAATTGCATCATTAATGTCTTTGGTAATTGCTGATTGGCGATGTGCATATATTTTGGGATGAAATATTTGGGATTATATGGGTATTGAAGTTCCTGTACCAATTATTGATGGTTTCTCGTCCAATTATCCATCTTGTTCATTGTGGAAGTGAAAAACTGGAACTCTCTTATGAATGTCAGGAATTGATTTGATATGTTCAGTGTTAAATAAATCTGGTGCATTGTCAGACATAAGCATTTCGGATTGAGCTGAAAAGTCTGGGTAGCTATTACCTAAGCAGTTTTAGGATTCAACCAGGTTAATGTTCTTGAAATTGCTTAGGTTTGGTGGAACTGTGATTTTTTCAATATTTTCTCAAACCCTTTTATTTTATTTTTCTTCTATTTGTTTAATTATTTATAGTACCGTCCTAATTCCTACTCCTAGAATAGACCTGTCATGTAGTTGACTGTTTGGAAGATAGAAACACAGGAAGAGTGCCTTGATTGTGAATCATGCTATGTTTGTGATTATTAATTGTTAGAGTGCAGGAAGAAGAGAAAATTGTAATGGAAAGTTTAGGAACCAGTGAAAGAAAAAAGGGATGCCCTGGTTGAACTTCAAGCTTGAATGTAGGACATTGAACTTCAGGAGAAAAGAGTAATTTTAATGAGGCTGGCAATCAATAATACAAATAATTTGCACATAGCTTTTGGCCTTTTGCATATGTTAAGGAGTAATAATAGAATATTTGATCGGTTGTTTATATGATGTTAATGTTCACAAGGGTTTTTGTATATGTGATGAAACATCTACTAAAAAATCACGAAAAGGACAAAAATAAAAGCAGGAAATGATAGAAATTAAGAGAGAATGAGATGAATTTAAATATTTATATGCATAACAAAAATTAGCCTATAGTACAAGAACTCTATTATTTTTAGTTTTATAGGCTCATTTAGTCATTTGAACTCAAGATAATTAAAAAGTTTCAAGCCAAGCTGAGCTGAGTGGAGTCCTCACTGGTTCAACTTGATTACACCCCTAGCTTAAATTAACACTAAAGAATTTTTATCATTTAGAAATCACCAAAGCGGCCCTAAACCTATACTAAATTAATGTTCCAAACATAGGCAATATCACGTATAAGAAGGAATGACATGATGCTCAAGCTCTTTATGTTTCAAGTATAAACTAGTTACACTTAAAAGTTAGACTGAGAACATAAATCACGTTCCTCAAAGAAAGGAAATGAATCACATCAACTTTCTAGTTGGAACTTGGGACTAGGTATGCACAAGCTTCATAGGTACCTCTCTTCACTCAACTGTTGCTTGAATTGAGTGGTCTTAAGCACCAATGTCTTTGAGGGTCATGTTGAAATATGTGTATGGAAAATGGAATTAAACATACGTTTAGATGTGTGTGTGTGTGTGTGGGAAATAGAATTTAACATACACTAAAATGAAATTAAACATACATCTAGATTTGTGTATGGAAAATTGAATTAAAGGTACATATAGATGTGTATATAGGAAATGAAATTAAACATTACTTTCTCTATTAACTATTGCCAATTACATGTGTAGGGCAATGTTTACCTTTAATTCACAATTGTGTATATAGATATTTATTTCAGAGTGACTTATGAAACTTATATGTATAAATATTTTATTTCAGGTGGTGATATTAGACATCTGTCAAATTTAGATATGGAGGAGGAAGAGGAGGATGATGAAGATGTAGAGTTGATGTTTGAAGCGGAAGAGGCTGAGGCTATAGCTGAAGCAGAGGCAGAGGCAGAAGCAGAGGCTGAGGCTATTGCTGAGGCTGAAGCTGAGGCTGAGGCTGAGGCTGAAGCAAAGGCTGAGGCTGAAGCAAAGGCTGAGGCTATAGCTGAAGCTGAGGTTGAGGCTTGTGTTACAATTGAAGCTAAGGCTCAAGTGCCAACCCATTCAGGAAAAAAATCTCAGTTTGAAAATGAAGAAGGATAAGTTGCAAGTCCTTAGTGAAATTGATTACAAAGGTGAGTTGTAGTCCCTCTGCAACTACCACTTACTGTTTTTCCAATGTGTTCTACATGACTTGCTAATAAGCAGGGAAGGTGTATCTAAAGTTTAGGTTGTCGTTACTATAGTTTCATTGTTGTGAGTTCTCAATGATTGCTTTGGATCCCCACCTAATCCACATTTGAGAGCCCAAACTCATTAATGGGTGTTGAGCTTCATTCAAACGTGCTTTCAAACGTGAATATTTTGCTATTTTGGAAATAGTCTACTGCTTTTTACGACTTCTTTAGAAACCGTTTATAATTGCTGTCTGGCAGTGAATCTCGTATGTGGCCTTCACTCTTTTTGAGATACTTGTATATGAAACAGAAGAACACATGCATTACGTAAAAACTAGCATGTATGTTGGAATTTCCCTCCCGCATGTGAATTAATCTCTAGAAGGAATTTAGGGTACTACGAGAAGGTAAAGAATAAAAGGTTAGTATGACATTCTTCCCTATGAAGGGTGGGGTATTTATTAACATCAATGATGTGGTGTCATGCTTTCATTAGTTGACAAGAGCTAATGTGGCATTGGATTACTACACGTCTTTGGGACTCTAGAGGCCAACCGACGTTTCTGGGTATCACGGTTACCTCCTGGGTATACCATGTACTGTGCATTAAAGGGTATCTACTTATCATTTGGGTGTAGTAGATTGTCAATTCTGATCAGTCTTGATCCAAGTATTGTTTACCTTCGGGCACGATGTCACTAGATTTGGTTTAGTGTTTTTGGTGTGGTCACTAGGTATAGGAATCTATTAGGAAGAGAGTGAATGGGACCTCTATTGAGGAACTTGTGGGGAGGGACAAGGGCTACTGCGGCGTGTATCTCGTGTGACAATATGGGAGAGCTTTTTGGAGGCGTAAGCTTCCACACATGACTGGAGTTGGACTATACGTGAGTGCACAATAGGTTCTTGGGGAGGTGCGTGAGAATGCAAAGGGCTCGCACATCCTCGTAGCTCATGCTCCTTGCAATCTTCTTTTAGCAGTACGCTTCGCATGGGCACGCATGCTTGAAGCACGGGCATGCAACTTCATTGAGGAAATCATGTGGCTTTCATTTCAATATAACATGATGACGACGGGTAATTGTGAGTCGTGTGTACAGGCGTGCAAATGGGTGCACGGGCATTCATATGATAGAATGGTTGTATATTTGGGGTGCACAAGTGTGCGCTCTTTGAGTGGGGCTTATGCCTGAAGAGAACGGCCATGCGCTTTGGGCAGAGCATGTTGTACAGGGGTTAATTTGAGAGGCAAAACAGTAAACCTTTTTGGTGGTCTTTTTATGCATCGTCACTTCTAATGATATACTCAGCCAACTTTGTTTTCTGTATTTGATTCAGTGTAGCCAAATTACTCAACCAGCTTCTTCAATATAAGAATTTACCAGATGTCATACCCCTTTTTTTTATATCAACCCATTTCATACATATGAATATTCCTCATTCCTTGTAACAGTGATGAGAACCCTGTACCCTTTTGTTCATTCTAATTATCTGGTGGTATGTCATTAATAATATTGTAATGTTTGATATTTCTCATTGATATGTATTTGCTATGTTATGTGCTACTGTAATACTGTATGTTAGTATATTTAGTGCCCATTGTATTCACACTAACTAAATGGATTATAGTTAATTAATTAATTAAATATACCACAGCATTCCTGCTCACAGTTACCAGGCAATGCCAAATGTAATTGCAGAAGCTATCCTACCTTGTTTCATATTTTCGTATGTATTGTCTACATTCAGATGTTTCATCTTGAGCTTGAATTGTACTTGCACTTGTCATTGCGAGAACTTTCTGTGTTGCAATATTAAGCATTTGAGAGAGTCCCTTTAATATGTTGTTTTGTGTGATTGGTGTTCGCAGACTTGCTCACTTGTTTATCCAAACGCAGAATGTAAAGGAAAGAGGACACGTGACAGAAAGTTGAGAGCAAGTGAAGGTTATGTTGTACAGGGCAGAGACACCGAGGTGCCAATCTATGGAAAATAAGAGTTAGATTGCAGTTACTGAGAGTAAATGGCCAAGAGAGAAAGGAAAGGTATGCTAGGAGGGAGGGAGGGTATGTTGGTGAACACAGACAGAGTAGGGAAGGGGATGATTCTGTTCTGTTCTGTTCTGTTCCTCTTTGTTTTTCTTGGTCATGTCAAGGGTGGTGGCTGTGATGTTTATACCTACTTTTTTACCTTGTTTAATAAGTTGTTACTTTCTTCTACCTGGAGATATGTGATTTAAACTCTACAATGTAGCAACAGGCAATTGTGTATATACTACTCTAAACCCATAAGTATGCCTACTTTGTCAAATGTTTTTGCTTTCTTTTAAGGTTAGGTAAGGGATAAGATATACTCCCTCCGTCCCAAAATGAGTGTCTTATTAACTTTTTTGTCATGTGCACATGGGGGTGTAAGTAGAAAAGTGTGAGTAATATTGAAAACACATTCAATTTTCTTGTAATCCTTAATTTTTGTAAAAAAAATGAAAACATGACATTCATTTTGGGACGGAAGGAGTAATAAAGATAATGAGTTTGGGAAATACTAAATGCTGATTTACAGACTTGTTTGGTGAAGCTACTCCCTCCTATAAGTCACCGCCGGGGAGATCCAAGAACATCGACACAAAACAAGGAGCCCTAACAAACTCATGAGCTAAAACATCTGCAGACCGATAAACAAAGGAGAAAACAACTTTCTCAAAATCCAACGCTAATAAACAACAATCACTAATAACCAATCCATATAAGCTACGTATTTTAGATCTTATCTCAAGATCTGAAATAACTCGTTTCACGTCACTCTTCAAGACTGTTCTGCCAACCCAATGTTTGATCCACAAGAGTGCTTTGTGAATGGTCATGGTCTCTACCAAAAACTAATTGGTGTAGACTCCTCTTTTTCTACTCTTATATGTATTATTAATAATAAAATAATAACAGAGTTCAAAAAAATATTAATAATAATAACAAAAACATGTTTGAGGTCATAAGTACAAGTCTTGGTGCACGTACGAAGATTTTTATTTGTTTCATTTAAATAAAAAAATAAAAGAGTAGAACAATAACAACTATTCACAAAAATAGAAGGAAAAAAAATACAAAATACAAACATAAAATTGGAAATAAAAAATATAAAAGTGGGTCTGACAGAAGTTAAATTATTGTTACTTACGAGAGCTTATTAATCATTACAAAAGTAGTTTAAATGTAAGTGAAAAGCAAACATAATTTGGATTGCTCATATGAAATGAGTTGATAGATGCTTCTGTAAGTAGAGAAGTGTTTGCAAATAAAACTTTAATACAAACAGTATCTATCAACAGACAACGACATTTGATAGCCACCTATTTTTTCGCTTTATAAAAAGATAAAAAGTTACAACTTTTTTAGAATACTAATTTATGTATTATTAATGAGAGTCAGAAATTAACAATCGCATATTCCAATCCGGCCATGGCCCCTTACTCAAAATCCTACGACGAGATAAAAAATTGGACGCTCTGACCATGTTACGAGCAACTTCATTCGCTAACAAGAAAACCAAAAAGATAGAATCGAAATATCCAGCTAACTCAATACAGTCCCCTAAAATAATTAGGGTAATTGCATGACTGGGAGTTATTCATATTTCATAGTTGACATTTGCAGTGAGGTCAGGTCAGTGTGTAAATAACTAAATATAGTTATACACGTGTCGTATGCCTATTGGCTGCCTCATAAAATTGCACGTAATAAATTTAAGCTCATAACACCTACTTATGACTGAAAGCGAAAAGAAAATAAATAAGGGGAAGAACTAGAAGCTCTGATCTCCATTTTCCTCGACAATCGTCAATGGCGGAACAACCTGAATCGGTGTCGTCAACCTCGCAACAGCCTGCGCCTGCTCCCCAACAAGCTCTCAAGCAACCCCAGGTTTCATCTTTAACTGAATTCAATTTCTAATTTTTAATTCTGGGTTTTCGGTTGCATCGTCTGACGATCCGGTTCCTTTGCCATTTTATTTCTTCAAATTTCGTGATATCGCTCCTTATATCCCAATTTCATGGCGTTTTGGGTTATCTTGAGATCTATCTGTGTTTCAAGGATTATTTTTCAATTTGTGCATTTATTTTTCGTATTCTGCGTACTAATGGGTTACTTGGGATTCCGTAGAGAAGGTAGGTTTGAATTTTGTATTTTGACTGAAAATTTTATGGTTGGCGATTTTGAATTGGCTAAACGTGTTGGCATTGTGTTTGATGCAACCAATTTATATTTAAATTCGACCTTAATTATGCAAATTTTAGTTGCCCTAGTGTATCTTCTTTAATATCTTTTTATTTGATTATTCAGTGGTATAAATGAGTGTATGGTTTTTCGGTTTATTGGGATATGGATCCGTTGATCAGCAGTTGTGGAATTGGAACTGAATTGAATTGATTTAGATGATAAATAACTTTATAAATCCTTAAATGCCTACTGCCTGGGGCTATAGTCTGTTGATCCTATCTAAAACCATACTTTGTTGTGTACATATTGATTACGTCCCTTAGAATTATCCAAGGAGCAAATTTGACATTTTTCTTCTTGTATCACACACAGTAAATCTCTTTTTTAGTTAAAAGGAGAGCCATTAGTTGTTAAATTGTCTCTTTTTGAGCTGGTCCTCAAAATTGCTCTGGGAGCATCATCTAGTATATTGAACTTATGCATCCCCAAGAATATAAAAGAACCGCACTTAACTAGCTTTTTGTATTTTCTCATGAAAGAAGCCAAAAATATATTCAGAATCTTGGAGATTTCATATATCCTGAACTTCTTATTGGTCCCTTTAGCAAGTTCAGCTTACCATGACCAGACACTTAGGCTATATTTGGTACACGTGAATGGAACAGAATGAGCATTCATGCTAGAATGTCATTCTAGCCATTATGGTCAGTCGTGTTTCGTATACGTATGAACCCATTAAAGTTTTTATTCCAGTTAGAAAGCTCGTTATAGTGTTTGGTATGATTGTTTCTGTGCTAGAATGAAAATGTATTTCATTAGTTTTTACCAAAATAATTTCCACATAGTAATTGAATATCAAAGCATTAGAAGATTCAAAAATTTAGTGAACATAACTTAACAATGTTATTTTAGAGAATTCGTGTACGCTCTAACATTCTTTTGTGCCAACATCTTTTGTGTGAGCATAGGCTCTTCCATAATCCTTCTTTGACTAGTAAGGGTAACTTGTTTTAATGTTCTTCTTTCCATGTGTTAATATGGTAGTAATAGCTTTTACTGTTAAAGATTGGTTTTGAAAACACACTTCAAGTAGTCATTGATCTTAGGAAATTGTAAGGTATGCTTAGTAGCTATTATGAACAGTCTATATCTTCTTTGATTTTGTATATTTACTATTACTTGACATTTTTATTTCTTGTTCTCAACCAATTTTTTGGTTGTTATCTTAGGTTCCAGCATTCTCTGGTTTCCCAGGTTTTCCAAACAGTGATATGCAAATGTTTCCAGTTATGTACCCTACGCTTCTTCCAGGATTGAACCCTTCACAAAATCAAGAACAGATGAACCAAGGGGCTGGTATTTATGCCGTTCCTGTTCTCCCATATATGGGACCCGTGACTGGACTTCCATCAAACACTCTTATTCCTCTTACATACAATGTACCCACGTAAGTAAATGTGAGGCAGCATGCTAGTTTGGGAATCTGAGAAGTGAGGATTTCCAACTTCATTGTTTTTATGTATAATTCTGCTCATTTTTAGGAGAACTCTTTATTTTGTTTATTTTTAAACTAGTGCCACAGAACTCACTACTCAGGTACGCAAAAGGTTGAGACCCTATATAGTCTTTACAATATCCACATGTAATACTAGTGTTGAAGTCGTAAAATATAAAGTGAAAAGACTGCATATAATGGTTTAAGTGAAACCTTACTAATAAGGTTGATCTCTTTAGTAGTAGAAGTCCAAGCCATTATGTGCAGCCCAATTTTGAAAATTAACTAGTAGTAGTACAGTTGAAAAAAAAAAAGTGCTCAGTGTTCCTACTAGTTGATTAATACCTGTAAAAGCCCAATCATTTAACTAAGATTCTTTTCATATCCCTCAAACGTTCAAACAGGCGATCTTCCTGCCTATAATCTATCTTACTAGGAATGATGTTTGTGACTAGACCGTGTATATATTATTTCCATCTAGATGACAAAGGTGGTCCGGTGCTTCTTTATGGTGCCCATAGGTTTGCTGAATCATGTTGTCTGTGTATATATGCATATGGTCACACACTGAGATCTTGGATGTTGAAGGATTTGCTACCAAATTATACTATTGAATCTGTACAAATGTTGAATATAGTTAGCAAAACTACTTTGATTGGCTGTCTTTTTTTTTTTTTTTTTTCATACTCTGCCTTTATATGCTCCATTAACAGTAGGCGTACTGAGGCTGGGGCAACTGGTGAGGAGCATGGGCAAGTGGGAGGACAACAACAACATCCACAAGCTGCGCCTCAAAGACAAGTTGCTGTTAGAAGATTTCAAATTGCATTTCAGCTTGATTTGTTGCTTATACTAAAGCTGGCAGCTGTGATATTTTTGTTCAACCAAGATGGGTCAAGGCAAAGGCTTGTCGTCCTCGTGTTTTTTGCGTCACTTGTCTACCTGTAAGTATCTAAAGTTCTAACTTATTATGAGTATGAGGCTTGTTCTGCATGCAACACTTTTTGAAGGATAGTGGAAATATTTATTGGCTTTTGTTTAAAACCTTGATATGGGGTGCTGCAGGTATCAAACAGGAGCTCTGACACCTTTGATTAGGTGGCTGTCTCAAGGGATGCAGAGGGCAGCTGCACCTCCCCATCCACCAAGGGCCGCTATGAGGCTTGAAAATCTTCCTAGACAAGGGAATGAGAACGCTGCTCTGCCTGGTACTTTTTTCTTCTTGTATTTATGCTTGAATAAATAAAAAAAGTTCCTAGACAACTATATTTTTATTGATTTCATTCGCATAAAGGAAAATGAATCTTCATCACTGAGTTGTGCAACAAAATTTGTTTCCACGTCTAGTGGGAGTTCAATGAGAGGCTTCATTATACGAGGCAAACGTTAGTTGAGAAAGCAATATCTGCTTTGATTTTTGTTTCTAGAAAAGTAAATGCCTAGTTATACTATTATTCGGTACGTAGCATTAGATTCTGTTCCAACAATTAAAGTGGTGAGGCACATTTTGCGAACTTGTCATGATGAAATGATTCTATTATATTTAAGGGTTTACAAGGATTACTTACTTAAAGCTGTTTGTATAAAACTTGTAGCAGAGGGACAACAAGGATCTGAAAATGAGAACCATCAAGCTGGTGGCGATGGAAATCAAGAGAATGAAAACGGGGCAGGAGCGGGAGCAAATGGTGGGAACCAGTGGTGGGGAATAGTGAAGGAGATTCAAATGATTGTGTTTGGCTTCATTACTTCCCTTCTCCCAGGTTTTCACAATATCGACTAATGAAGTGTGGACCACTAATCAGAATGTTCGACAGAATGAGTTCCATGTATTTTTGGTTTTTGAAATAAATGTGTGAAAATTTTCAGAGTTGCAGTAGTAGGTATTACTTGATAGAGAGTGTAAGTATAATGATTAAATTATAATGGTAATATCACCCACTCCCTAACGTATTTGAAGTAGTAGTAAAAGTGTTGTGTTCATTTCTCCAGTTCCACATTATCTGCCACAAGTGTGTTCTGTTTTGGAGACCCAGTGGTGATCTGATCAGAGCTTGCTATTGCTTTATGGAGTATAATGAGCTCATTGTATTGTTAATGGTGAATGCAAAAATGTTGGTCTTTTCTGTAACATTTTGTTTTCTGCAACTGCATAATATCTTTTGCTTTGCTCAATTATAAAGCTGTAAATGTGCTAATTATACCTTGGACTGAGAAGGCTGAAACTAGCTTAAGAAGCAAAATGGTTATAAAAAAATTAAAATTTATTGGCTTCGCCCGGGTTCGAACCGGAGACCTTCAGTGTGTTAGACTGACGTGATAACCAACT
>JAYMTE010002678.1:0-10847 GCA_036897545.1 Pelargonium fulgidum
AATGTCATTTAAAAATCAGGAGACAAAGAAAGTTCATTTGAATCACAAATGTCACATATTATATGATATTCATTTTTCAGAATATATATGAAGGATTTTGGATTACATGAATCTTTATTTTCCATTATCTTTCATTTGACAAATTTTATCTAAACATAGTAAAGTGAACTTTACATTTGACTTTGTCACTTTTTCATGTAGAATTAGGGTACCAAACGATACCGAAGGAGTTTTCTATGGAGTCAGTATTGAATGAAGAATCTAAACCAATATGATAAGCTGCATAAACTTTTGGTTAAATTGTAGTTAAAAACTTAAAATTCATGTATTTGAATAAAATAATAATTCACTCTAAAATGATGTCCATATTACAAACAAATTTTGGTGATCTTTTAGTTCAAAATCAACATTTTAGTGTAGCACCACATCGACATTCTAATCAACTTACAAATTGGAAACAACTATCGGTAAACTTTTATTTGATAGTCGCTATTTCTATGCAATATTTCACACATACAGATAAATTCGAAATTGTATAAAATTATTCTTGTGATAGTTCAGACTTAATATTTCAATATAATATCTCAGCTACTTTGAGATATTTATCGAAATTACAAAAACTTTTAGTAAGTTGTTACGCGTTTAAATTAACTTTTAAAAAATCATTCATAATTAGTAAGAGAGTACAAATAATTTTGTTCTTTGCCTCTTTTAAAAAAAGAAGCAGTTTATAACCATATAAATTTTGAGATCTATCAAATCATAATCAAATAGAAAATTAAATGATGTTGAACTAATGGTTCTGGCAAATATCAGCACAATTGCCTAAATATTCATGCATGTGATTATTTTAACATGTGCTTCAAATCGAGCGGCCAAAATTTATGGTTTCAGAAAAATGTATGCATTGGTCATTTGAAAAAACATTTTGTCAAATGTAGACTAACATTTTGTCAAATGCATCTGCACTCCTCATCGAGTTTGCACGTGAAGTGCCCGTTTACGCGCTCATATGCATCCGTGCACGGATGCCAAACACAAGATACCCCTCCATGCAAGCTATCCGAAACCGTCCATTTGCACAAACAACATTGTGCATCCGCCCACGCACAGCCTTGCAAAGCCTCCCTACATCCATACCACAAATCTCTCCCCGTTCCTGAGTCCACACAAGCCTCATACAAACACTACTCTGGACGTGATGTTGGTGACATACCCGCATTTCCACCATCTGAATGCGGACTCATCTTCCTCGCACCCTCACAAGCATGTCCGCAAAAGATGCGTGCAAGCCTCTGCACATTATTTGTGAGTCCGGGTCCGTATACCGTCATCACGCCAGTCGCGAAGTCCGACTCCCTCACACAAGTGTTCTGCATCCATCCGCGCATCAATGTCTGGACATATCCCTGCTCGTACAGCATCCGAACATGTCCTCACGAACGTACTTGCTTCACGCAAACTAGCACTTCATTCCTCCCCACCCGCAGACACACTACCACTCTCGTGTCCAAAATCGAGCCTTGCTTGTGCAAGATACCCGCATAGCCTCCTCATCCAGACTGCATCTCCTACATCTGAACATGCGCACCACCCGCGAACCTAGATATTTACACGAGCATCATCTGCGAGAGTCATCGGCGCAAGCTCTGTCCACGTACGAAGGCCATCCATGCAAGATCCATCCACACACACCCGCGCAAGTCGGTGCAGGAGAGTAATCCACACTTGCAACTATGAGACTCATCCACATACCTATACAAGGATCGGAATGGACACGCTCTGTTCATAGACGTGCTACCCGTAAACTAGGTTGTCCCAAACATGCTCCACACGAACATGATCCCACGGATATGGTTCCCACGAACGTGCATCACACGGACATACTTTCCTCATGGACATGGTCATCATGAACATGATCATCATAGACATGTTCATGCCCCCTAAGGGTTTGGCGCAATGGTCAAGACACACATGTCCACTTAGTAGGTCGTGTGTTAGAATCTCATTGTGTTGGGTGGGGTTGAGTTTGAGTTTAGAGGGGAGAGCTAGCCCCTGTTGTCTAGCTTAACTTTAAAATATATATAAAAAAAAAAGACATATTCATACAAACATGTTCCATGAAAGTTGAAAGAGTAGATGATTCATTTCGCTGGTGAGACCCACACCAACTCCAACCAATCATATGCCGCCACGTTAGCAAGTGAGTTGGAGGCCTATAAATAGAACCCTCCACGAAAGGTAAACTCAACTCATTTTTATTCTCTCATTCGGAAAGCACCCTTAACCGTTTTTCGTGTTCTTCAAGCGTTCGTCGAAGATTTTCGAATCTTCAAACTCACTTACAAATACATGTCTGATAATCATGATTCTCATGCCAAAAACAATCCCCCATACACAAATTCGAGGTCTTTGCTTAACAATGCGTTCATCCGTGAGGGGTACAGGCCCTGGCCTGACTCCCAAAATCTCAACCCAAAGTTTCAGACCCAAGTCCTCACTCTAACTCATTGACACATGGAGAAGAATCAAGATCAACCTGACATCGTTTCAAGCTCAAGACCAAGTCAAAAGAGTCAAATCAATGCATAAATTATAAATAATGTCTCTATAACAAATTAGTTAGTACCTTTGAATTTTTTACGACACATGTACATATAGATAGAAGTGGAAACATACAACATTAATTAACTTCTTAATTTTTTCAAAATAGAAATGACAGTTATTCTAAAACAGGATGAGTATCATTTTTCTAATTTAAATTATACAATAAAAATTGTTAGAAATATATGTTTGGCCTAAAGTGGTGGTTGATTATGGAGAATTAGTGAAATTATGATGTTATAATTAACGGATTGGATGGTGCAATGGTAGGGATCTGGTAATAACAAATTTTTCAATTGAATACTTGTCCATTTCAATCCAAATTCATCATAAGATACACCAAAGATTATAACTGAATAACTTCCTCTCATTGGAAGTGAAAGGTCTCAAAATTCACCATTGTGCTTGCCTCCTCTTCATATTTGATACTTTAACTAACTCTGTACTTTCATCACCACCATCATATTACAGAGCCAAGTCTGATGATGACAATGACCTGCAAAAACCAGTAAATAAATCATCATCATCATCAACATCAACAAACCCAACTTCCTTCAATGTCTTGTTTCACTTTTTGCACAAATTAATAACAATTTTATATGCCTAACCCTTCCCTCCCAAACTCCTTTCTCAGAATCACTTCATTCTTGCATTCCCATCTCACACATTCTCTCTTCTTTCTCCATCTTTTGCTAGCCCTTTCAATCTTGTGGGTTTTTTTTTTTCCGGTTGAGCTCCACAGCAGGAGATAGCTCTCCCCTATAAACTCAAATAACCCAGCCCATACTATGGGAAGAGAGACTCGAACTCAAGACCCCAAAGGGGATCCGAAGCGCTTTAACCACTTGGCCCAACCTGGGTTTGACGTGTAAAAACACTAATTTGATCCATGAACTTATTTCAACCAAAAATGATCCTAAAAGTTCAAGTGTGAACCCAAAACAGTCATCTCCGTTAGTTTTAATCAGTATCTCTGTTAAGTAGTTTCTCCGTTTAAGTAGTTTCTCTGTTAAGTGGTTTGGCATATGTTAAATAAGTATTTTTATTCAATTATTTTGTTGATGTAGTTGTCCAACTGTTTTAAATGACCCACGTGACTAGCACATGACCCGCCACATCAACAAAACAATTGTATAAAAATAATTATATAATATATTTTAAATTCTACGTTTGACCACAAACTAACAACGATTAAAAAAAAAAAATGCAAAAGTTCAAGGATGAAATTTGAGCTTTTGCATAGATGATTTTTGGGTTGACCTAAACTATGCAACACTTCATTATACAACAAAGGAAGGCCCAAACTACCACCACAACTACAAGATGTATCTATTTCTCCCTTCGACATGCATCCCCAAAACATAGCAAATTAACATGCACCTAAACAGAATGAAGTCTTACTTGGTTTAATTCAAATTTCGAGACATCAATGCTTAACTTCTATCATCATGATCATCCATCTCCTCGAGAATAACGTATTTAGCAGGCACATTCATTGTGGGTGAACCAGCTCCGTTGCCTTCACTTGTTTCACCATTCTGTAGCTTTTCATACCTGAAAAGATATTGAATAATCAGTAGTGGAAGTCAACTACTTGATTTAGACTAAGAAAAACATTATAAGATTCAAGCACAGTAAGGCATTTGAAATCACGGCATAACTATGTCTTCATAGCAACAATGGCTAAATTCTTTTGAAACGGTTTGAATTTTCAATCAGACCTGAAAATGGAATGATATTTTCTAATGTTCATCTCCGATGTGGCTATCAAACTTTTCTAGTTAGGACATAATAACGAACGTATGATCAGCAATTGCCCCCACAGTTTTTATTAAGAGGTCAGCCAATATATGTACGGTTCCATTGCCCCTTTCTGTTAAAAAGATGAAAGTTATTGTGTTTGATATTAGAAAATGGAAACACATTTTCGAAAGCCATAAACCTGAAACACATGTATAAGAAGAATCACTTAAGTTTTGTTTAAATCATAATATCAGCAATTTTACATATATTTATTATCAATAATAAATTTCTTAAACCTGTTCCCTGCAAATACACTCCAAACTTATATGTATGCACCCATAAAATTTTGTTCCAACATATATTGAAATGAGATTGTCCATGGAAGAGCATCTATAAACCTGAAACTGGACTAATTGGCATACACAAACCTACTTTTGATGTCTAATAGAAGTGCAACATATGAAACTCCAGAAAAGGCAGTAAAATATATATTAATATTTTATGCTGGAGCCATATCAGCAGATAACTTACTTGTACCAATTGAATAAGCTAACACCAAACATAATCGTGAGAAGACCAGCCCCTTTCAACCAGGTAAATCCATCATGGAAGTAGAAAACTGCAACCTAAAGAAGCATGACAAGAGAATTGGTGTGCATCATAAACTCTCTAACGAGAAACAAGAAGATGAGCATGAAATATAATCAGACTGAAAATACCAATACTATCCCATAATTATTACTCAACACACACGGTTTTCAGCAATAATGCATTCAGAACCAAGGTAGGGTGCAAGGCAAAAGAGCTAATGTGTTATTCACTACAAAAACATTTGAACAAGCCATACTATTAAGGCAAAATCACGACTGTGCTGCCGTGAAACACAATTGACACGCTGTACTGAGTCTTTCCTGAAAAATATAAGAAATACACAAAGACTAACTGAAGTGAGACCATTAACTATCCTTGGGCTCGGAACAAGGATTAAGGCAGAAAACACTAGTTTTGTGGTGTCTGCAAGATAGCTTCGGGTTTATGGCTTGGTGACAAGAGAGAGTGTTATGACTTGAAGGATGACCTTTGAGATGATGACTAATCATCTCTTTCTTGTCCTACAAAACTGATTTTTTAGGGGCCGTAGAGGAATGATTCCTTAATAGGATAGGTGACTCCGAAGGATTATGGGCATTTGGCTTCAAATGTTTTGACCTCCCTAGGGATGATTCAAGAGGTATCCAAGTTCTATATTTCATGATTGCATTTTAGGGAACTTACAGCATATATCCAGTAGATATCCAATTGCATTCAACATATCTACCAAGTATAAATAGACCATGGTACTTGGAGCACTTCATGAGTCTGTTTCTGTGCTTATTTCTATCAATCATGCATTTATTTCTATCAAAATATTATAGTTCTAAGGAGAGAGAACTGAAGATAATGGTTTGCATCCTTATTTCATATGAGGACAATAATGTGAAGAACAGCTTTACCAATATGGTGACAGCCTCCTTAACAACACCGGCTATGGTAACTGTGACAGCACTAGTTACTGAGATAAGAATATATTCTGTCAATACCTGCATCATAGAGATGCACATTAATCTCCTCACAAACACAGATTAAGGAAGTAGTATAAGTGAAAATCTTAATAAGTCAGCATGAAAAGTGTATCGACCCAAATTCCTACCATGAAAAAGGCAAGCATTCCACCAAAGAGCATCAGCAAGCAACTTCGTGCTACACTCCATGAATTGTTGAAGTAATTGTTCGTTTTGAATTCATCCCATGGGTCCAGTAGAAGTGAGAGAAGAGCGGTAGCCATTGCCATCACGGGAGTCACATAACTCATCAGAGTAAGTGGATTTTTCAAACCTGAACATTGAAGAAAAAGCATGTTGAAGTACCTCTGTCAATTAGATATTATTACTTTAGGTTCACGAAGGAAACATTAAAAATTCACTTTATCTCGTATAAAAATCAAAGGTTCAAATCGACGCTAGAAGTAGTAAATAGGCTGTACAACCAATATGAGTCATTTTTAATATCTAACACTTTCAAGTAAAACAAGCTAACCATGCCTAATGAGAACCCTTGTTTGGGGCTTTGAGAACAAATTAATCACATAACTTATGTGGCTGTCCACAGTCCACTTGATCAAAGTGGGAAACATAGTCACCATTCACCAAAAGTCAACACAAATACTGAACCATAAGTAACTTGTATCATTGAAGCTTTGCTGAATAAAAGCAGAGTTAAGCACTCACCATAGGATTCTTTCTTCATGTCGGTTTCAGTCGTTGCCCATAGGAAAAAATAAATAAATAATCAGGCTCCATGTGCTATGAATAGTTATATAATTTATTAAACGATTTATCTAGCATGTGCAACCCATGCACAAGTTAAGGGACATTGAGAATTGTGTTCAATGTTTTTATATTATCTGTTCTACCCTGAAAATGTAAAAAGTGCATTATAGTTAGTGAACAAATAATAAAATAATAAAAAACCCGAATTTCAATGGCCCTTATTCTGTGCAAGAGTTGCACAGGATAAACAAAGCCTTTATTAAAGACACAAGTAATAACTACTAACTACTGGGTTCAACCAATCCAAAACCCATTAATCATGTATGGAGTAAGCAAATCAGAAATACATAAACTATACCTGCAAAAGAATTTGAGTCATCGACCAACGAAACCCAGACATAACAGCAGCCAGCATAACAAATACGAAACCCCAAAACTCAAACTCTGTCTCTTGTACAACTGTTATAAACAATATAAAACCCTGAATTAGAAGACATTAAATATTGGAGATATTAATGAAAGCTTTTCATGCACACTAATATATAAAGAAGAAATCAATTATACTAAGGGTGGTAAAAATCTAATAGAATCCTGGCGTATAAGGCAATTCAATGCAGTTAGGTTGGTTTGTGATTGAGATATATAGTTATTCTAAATATACCTTAATAAGATGGAACCAAACACAAATTCAAGACTTCCTAAATCCAAAAATAATGGACATATGCAAAATGTTGAAAAAGTTAGAATCTCATGATTTATGGGATTTCTAATTTCTTGATTATGCCTTATTTAGAATAGCTAAATTGTTCTCATAGATTAAGCCTAGTTACCCTTGTTCCTATGTAAATGCATTCTTTTCTACTACTGAATCACATCAATAAAACATATATTGATGTGCTTCTTCTTCTTAAAAGACTTGATTTGCTTCCGTTAACTCGGTCTTATGGAGTCATCTTAGTTTTTAGAAGAGTCTTTTTGAAGAAAACGGTGTTGCTTATTTCCATATAGGATTTTGATTCCCTTCCTTAAAAAACAAACAAAACATGGAACAATTTTGTTCACCTTTCAGCTGGGGATCATTTCTTCATAAAAAAATGTTAACTCTTCTTATGTCATAACAAATATTTTTACCCAAAATAAGATGCTAGAATTGTGTTCTTTTAGAGCCTGAAGTCTGTAAGAACAAAAAATATCATTAATATCTAATTGAACCGTGAAGCAAACTCAATATTAGACTGCCTATGGTCCTTTGCAAGTTAAAATGTATCAGTGCTGGATCTTTTATCATAGAACAAACTCATGATTCATGAAATAACAAAATTACATAAAGCATGTGCAATATTATTTAGATGTAAAAGCAAACACTGACTGGCGTACCTGTTAATAATATTCCGACAGAAATAACAAGGATGATACCTAAAAGTCTGTAGCTTGGTGATTCCAGCCTGAAAAGTAAATGGCAGAGCAAGTAAAATTAATAAAGTATAAGAAACTGTTATCAAATGATATGCACGAGGGAGGCAGGATACAATATTATAAATGAAAACTACAAATGATGAACAGCACATTAAAGGTGAACTGAAGCATCCAACAAAATAATCTTACAATTAACTTCCAAATCTGAATATGGGAAAATTTACAGGATAAGATTAGAACCAGAAGCTCATCAGAACATGATTAATGAGTCAAGATAACGAAAGTCAGCTTAACTTTAATCACATAATGAAAATTTACAAGTGAAAGTGATGTGAGTTTTATGACAGTCACAACATCCTAGGATTTAGAGCATCTCTCCACCAGGCTTGAAATTCTGCAGTGCTTGAGTCTCCTCATGATAAACACCAGTATATGGATAGTTCAAATTCTTCTTTTTTTTCAAATACATATTTGCTAATATTTTGACATTCTCATTGTCTGTATATTAATAACACACCAATAGATAATTCATCCCCATTATCTGAAATTCTCAAGTTACATAACATATCCTCAATTTGTTGCATACTGCCATCTTTATGGAAGGCTTTTAAAAATTGGGTTCCTTCGATATATAAGGCCTTGTCTTATATATTAGTGATACGTGATAAAAAGATACACTGCAGTACTCATAAGAGATACTTGAAACCACGGAAAAAGTAATACTACAGCTGAAGCTCAACTGACAGGAAATCACCTGAATGCAAAAGCAAATATAAGGAGAAATATAGGCGACGCAGATTTACACTGCAAAAGCAGCAGAAATGTTGATGTCAAAATAAGCACTAACACACCTTTGCAGCCAAAAAGATTTTAATGAAAGACAACTAAATTACAGTATACTATAAGATGACAATGAGTGACAGAGAAACAACGAACCATTGTAGCAAAGGTAACAGAGATGAAAACAAGGGATGCATTGCTGAGATTGATATCCAGTGCTGTTCCAAGAGCGGTTGGTACAACTGTGAAAAAGTCCATCTGTTGCATTAGTTGATAGAAAAGTTAATAATATAAGTATAAAATTCATGGCAATGATATCAGAATTGGAAGAATAGAACTTCACAATAACGTAAGAGAAAATGAGAGACTAAATATGATGTATGAATCATATTATATTACATGTAATTTAATTAAGATGGGCAAAGCTGTTATGTTTTGACAATATATATTCTGTTTTTAAGATGTAAAATGTACAAAGAAACAACAATAAAGCAACCAAAAAAAAAAAAAATCTATGTCCATGAAAGCTCAGTCCTTGCATGCTTCTCCAACTTCAACTAATAACCCCCAATGCCATTTTCAAAAAGAAATAAACACCAAATATATGTCGCTTAACTAAGCAAAATGGGAATAATAAAATGCAACTAGAAGCGACATATTTACTTACCTCTCACAAAGTAATCCTTCCACGACATAGTAACAGTAGGCAGAAATCTATAAGACCAATACCATGCAATGGCGTTTGATAAAATAGCTTGCATTAAAAAGTGGACAGTGTTCATCAACAAGGGAGCTGGGAACTTTCCCAAATCATCACCCAATAGAGTTTTGTTATACCTGCTCGAATAACAACATCGATTTGAAAACCATCATCAACAACACCAATAAGCAAGTCTCTTTCAACTCAGCTATGCATTTAATAGTAATAGTCTTAATGGAAAAGAAACTTACAGTGTCAAAAAAGTACTAAAAGTGTACCATACAAGTATAAAGAACAATGTCTTCAACACATCAGTCACAGATATTACGCTCTTAGTACTTGGTGGTAATATATCTTGTTCATCGATACAACTGGAGATATCAACATCTCCATTCAAGTAGCTGATCTCCTGAGCATCCCCATTTTCAATATCAAAAGGGACGTACTTGTCATATCCATGCCGACCATCATGATTGGGAGAAACATCCAAAGAACTCGCACCACTCAAGTGCGTAGTTACCATCTGAATCTTGCTAAATTGGTTAGTATCCCTGCCTAAGGACCTGTTTTCCAACTGACTATCTCGAAGCATTTGCAATTCAAAATCAGGATCCTCCACACCTGAACCTGAAGTCTCTAACAGACAAGTAGAATCGACCCCACAATTTTTACTCCGAAAGTCATCAGCTCCAGTGTTTTCAGCCTTTTCTACTTCAAGGTCACTCTCTACCGTCTCCTTCGGATACTAAGAGCCATCCCAACATTGGTCACCAGCCTTTTCTAATTCAAGATCACTCTCCACCATCTCCTTCCTGGACCAAGAGCCATCTCCAACATTGTTCAAAAGCTTTCAATCTACTAAGGAACATTTAATCTACTATCAATGTCAAATTCAGATTCCACTCTGACTCAAATACAATGCCGCCTTGGTTCCATCAAAAGCAGTAGACACAGAGCTTAATTAGTTGAGTGAAATTCAGAAACATGAGCCATTTAGTAGATGAGTTCACATTAAATTCGTGAAACATAAACAAAGCACAACGCGGCATTATAATCAACAAGAACAAAACGACAAATTAAAAAAATGTATTTAAAATGAAAGCAGTCGTGTTGATCAAATTGTTGCTCAATTAGAACACATTTATGAAATAAATAAATAAATGAAAGCGCATTTGTATCTAATTATATGTACGTGAAGGTGCATCAAATTGCATAAATGTGAGTGAATCATTGAGAATTTGGAGGAATGCCAAACGAAGAAGAAGAAGAAGAAAGAGAAATGGAGAGAGCTATGA
>JAYMTE010002679.1:0-10846 GCA_036897545.1 Pelargonium fulgidum
GATTGCGATGATCGGACGGCTGGCGAAGGAAGTACGAGTACTCCTGTGAGCTCGACAGGAGACGAGATTGTTGGGGATGAGCCGGCAGGTCACTAATGGGGTTGGTGGTCCCCACGCGTTTGTGGGTTTTGTTCCTGTGCAGTGCCGCGCATAGTAGTGGCCACTCGGTGGTTTTGACTTTTGATAGTGTAGTGGTTATTGACATAGCGAAACGATACCGTTTTGAGCTTCTTCCTGTGCAGAAGATGGGAGATGATGTGTAATACCTGCGGTTTATGCTGACATGTAATTTTATCTCTTTGGTATTTAATAATAATATCTATGTGGATATACGTGGCAGCTGAGCTGTAATAGTTTTGCCTTATCCAATTTTTTATGGAACGATGTATTAATTGATATGTTTTAGTGTTTTATTGTTGGATAGTCATGTTTGTATGGTAAGATATATGCACTTAATGCAGGTAAATACTGTTGGTACTTGCAACAAAAAGCCATTTACTTTTGGTCGTTGCAAAAGAAGTTGCTAGATTTAGGGTTTGATTTTTACTATTCATGTTCAAGTCGTATCCTAAAAAAAGAAGAATATACAAAATAAGTTGTTGATTTTCACTAAAATTCACCACGGTGTGAATAGCATTTACATGAGTATTTAATTTTTATACTTTATTAATGTAAAGTTTTTAGGAATTATCTATGTCAAATCTGTACGTGTGATTCAAATTGTTCTTGAGATCAGATTGTGGGTCGTTTGATGGATTGTAAATTGAATTATATAGATCATGAGACGAATTTAATGTCTCATTTATAATTTTGGGTCAAATCGGATTTGATGCACAAGGTTGGGTGTCATGCCATGACCGTGTGGCATGGCCACGACCATGTGCTCACACAAGTCAATGAAGAGCAATTTCGATCTTTAGCATTTTAAAGTTTTTTTTTTTTTGGTCTGTTTTCATTTACTAAAATTGACGTAGAAAGATATTGGGAGTCAATATTTTGTATTATCATCTAAAAAGTTTTATTTTTATTTAAAATTTTGTTGTTCTAATGTTTGAGGGTAAAAAATAAATCTAACAATTTGAATGCGAACTCTCGAGCACCTATTTTTCAATAATTGTAATTGCTTGACACATCAAACCTTATTCAGTGAATAAATAAATAAATAAAAAATCAATTGCTACGTACCAAAATTAAATGTTTTTTCTAATTGAATTATACAAATAGGGTAAGGATTCTCTGTCAAGGTTTATTTGGTTTAGGATAAAGCATTAATGAGGTGATAATACCTCATTAAAAATTTTGGATTCGGACGGCTCACTCCGCCTCCACAAATTCACTTAAGTGAGTATAGATAAATTTTAATATGTTGACAATATTACATTGATTTGGCTTAGACTAAGCCATAAATCATTTGCCTTAAATTTTTTATTCTCTTATACAAATGCATTTCTATTTTTAGCGTTGCTTGTCAACAAAGAGATTAATTATGTTCTTGAAAGAATATTTTTAGAAGTTAATAATAAAATTCCTTAATTAAATTTCTCAACGGACAGTAAAATCCAGCCCCACAACACAAGAATGCTTATTTCATGCAATATTCGTAGCAGAAGCCGAGACAGGGGCAATTTGGTAATAAAAATAAATTCAAAATACGTGTTATTTTTCACAAAGATCGTTATTAGTTACAGATTTTTTTTAACGGAATTGAGACAGGCAACCTATTTGATATGTTTTTTCTTTTTTCTCTTTTCTCTTTTTTTTTTTTGAACACGACAACCTATTTTGCTGATTGTTTTGTTGTCATTGATTCCGTTATTTTTGCCGCCATTTCACAAAAAAAGAAAAATTGACATCAACTGTTCATAGATTTGTTTTTTCAATCCCTTCTTCTTCTTCCCCAATTTTTTCCCTTTTTCAATTGGGGTTTTGTTTATCAATTTGGGTTTCAAATCAATCAACTAACCCCAGAAAAAGGTCCCACTCACACTGACTCACACTTCCAGGTACAGTTTTATGTGTTATTTTCTTTCTGGGTTGGGTTTTGAGGTTCTGTTTGGCTCCCAAGAAAATTTGTGGGTCTACGTTTTGCTTGGTTCTTGTAAGCATTAATGGGTAATATTTAGTTTTTACATTTTGATGCTAGTTTGATTGAATATTTATGCATGACCATGAATGTGTGTGTGTTTTGTTACAATTGGGCGTGTTTTTGAGTTTGTAGATTTCAGAAAAATGGGTTTATGATCTTTTCCTCCCATTGTATTGGAAATTTAGACGCATGCTTGAACAAGTTTGGGAATTTAGGTTTTATGATTATCTATTTTTTTCCCTATTGTGAGTATGAATGTTTTTGCGAACTTGGCGGAATTGTGCAGCGTAGTGTGAGAGTGTTGTAATATTTGGATGAAGCGAATGAGCTAAAAGGATGGACCAGTGCACGAGGCTCTCGCCATTGTGGTGTCTGGAGAGAGCCATTTTTGCATGCAATCTTACACCTGTTTTACGAAAAAAAAATTGTTTCCCAAACTCAAACACATGACCTTAAGGTCACGGGTCAGGTTGAGTCAAGATTCACCCTCGAGGAGCCTCTTGAACTATCTTGGGCAAACTCCCACCCTTGAATCAATTTTTTTTTACGCAACTTTACTTCTACTTTGTAGAGAGAATGATTCTCTAACTTAAACCTCGAGGAACCCATGAACTATCATGAGGGGAAATGTTGCATTGATCCACACCTAAATTGTAAGTCCAAACAAATAAATGGTTCAAATATGTGGAGCTAATGAATCTCACAATCTCACAAAGTTGGAAAATGGTCCATACTCATTCTATTCTTTGCACTCTAGGAGACGAGTGGTAGTATTCTTTAAGGATTCAAAATGGCTGGTCTTCAAGATGTGTTGGTTTCAGCATCTATCAATCTTATGAGTGCACTTGCTTTCCTTATGGCCTTTGCCATGTTACGCCTGCAACCAGTTAACGACAGAGTCTACTTCCCCAAATGGTACCTCAAGGGAATAAGAGGAAGCCCAACGGGCTCCGCTTCTAAAGTAAGCAGATTTGTCAACTTGAATTGGAAGACATATTTGAAGTTTTGGAATTGGATGCCTGCAGCATTGAGAATGCCAGAACCCGAGCTTATTGATCATGCAGGGCTTGATTCTGCAGCGTACATTCGGATATATATTCTAGGGTGAGGCCCTTTCCTTATCGCGTGCTCATTACATCTAAAATCATTTCCCAAAAACAAATTGTGTTGTTGCGAATTTTAGCACATTGTGTTTTCCACACTAATTTGAAGCTACGGATATGCAGCTTGAAAATATTTGTTCCAATGACTGTACTTGCTCTTGGTGTTTTGGTGCCTGTAAATTGGACGGCGAAAGCACTGGAGGAATATCTTACAGATGTAGTATTCAGTAATATTGACAAGCTCTCCATATCTAATGTGGAACCAGGATCACGGAGGTCAGCAATATCATGCTCTTAACTTGTAATAGTTTTGCTGTCATTTTGTATAAATATATGGTATTTAACACCATATTCTATATTTATATTGAATAAAACAACGATGAAGGGTTAACAATTTACAAATGTATTGTAATTTCAGTTTAAATGCATTGCTTATAATTTTTCTTGCAGGAGCTTTTATCAGAAACCTAAAATAAAACGGATGCTACGTAGACTAGCGAATCTTGGAATGTTGATTTCTTAGTAACACAAACATAGATTATGGATAGTTCTTGGTTTTGAAGTTATGCAATATTCTAGTTTGGTTGCTTGGTAGATTTGAACATGAAACATATGTTATACTTCTATTGTGCTATGATGCTATGAGACAAGTCTCCTTTTCTCCTCTTTCAGGTTTTTGGCACATCTATTTATGTCATATGCCTTCCTATTTTGGACAACGTATATGCTCTACACAGAGTACAAGACAGTAGCTACCATGAGATTGCATTTTTTAGCATCTGATAGACGACGCCCGGATCAGTTCACTGTGAGTTCATTGTACTCTTTTACATGAAGCACAATTGACAAGCTTTCCCAATGTACAGTATCTGATAGGCTAAATCATGTTTCTTTCAATTCATTTTGTATTAAAAGTTTCTCAAAACCCATCATCGTGATTTGGTATATTGATTTCAGTTTGCTGCATTTTAGGTTCTTGTGAAAAATGTTCCTCCAGACCCTGATGAGTCTATCAGTGAGCATGTGGAACATTTCTTTTGTGTGAACCATCCTGATCATTATCTCCTTCATCAGGTATTCATCATTGAAGTCTTGGTTAAAATTCATAAGTTTTGCTGTCTTACCATGGTTTTATTTTCAAAATTAAGGTTGTATACAATGCAAATAATCTTGCAACACTGGTTGCAAATAAAAAGACTATGGAGAACTGGCTAACCTACCACAAAAATAAATTCGAGAGAAATCCTAGCAAGAGGCCAACTACAAAGGTACATTATATAAATCTCTTTACTTGATTGATGAGCTTCACATTATGGTTTTATTTGCTAACATTTCATTCTTAGTGAGATATCATATCTTTGCTGCTTTCCTCTTGTATATATAGACCGGAGTTTTAGGTCTTGTGGGAACTACTGTCGATGCCATTGACTATTATACTGCTGAGATTGAGAAGATAGGTGAAGAAGTAAGTCTTGATTCTCATTTTCAGCTTATTTAATACGACATCAATGTGTAAGAGAATTATTATATTTGGTACATTGATGCAGGAAGAGGCAGAAAGAGAGAGGATCATTAGTGATACCCAAGCCATAATTCCTGCAGCTTTTGTTTCATTCAAAACCAGATGGGGTGCAGCTGTTTGTGCTCAAACTCAGCAATCAAGTAACCCTACACGCTGGCTAACAGAATGGGCTCCCGAGCCCCGTGATGTTTGTTGGGAGAATCTGTCAATACCATATGTTGAACTCACTATCCGGAGAATCCTAATGGCTATTGCTTTGTTCTTTCTTGTTTTCTTTTTCATGATTCCGATAGCATTTGTTCAGTCTCTAGCCAACATTGAGGGAGTTGAGACAGTTTTTCCTTTCTTGAAGCCTCTGATAGAAAGGTACGTAGATACCTTCTTTTACTAGTTGATGCCTTTTTTGGTTTCAGAACGTGAACTTATTTTGGATTGTTGCACTGAGAAATTGGAATATGTTTTGCTGCAGGGATTATATCAAGTCTTTCATTCAAGGATTTCTTCCCGGTATTGCATTGAAGGTGTTCCTAATTATTCTTCCTATGATTCTCATGTTTATGTCCAGAATAGAAGGGTTCGCGTCCCAATCAGCTTTGGAGAGAAGATCAGCTGCCAAGTATCACTTGTTTTTACTAGTCAACGTGTTTCTTGGCAGCGTTGTTGCAGGATCAGCATTTCAGCAAATTGGTTCTTTAATTGACAAGCCCCCATCACAGTACGTAGCTTTACTGATTTCCTTTTCCAGAACATACTTTAATTAGCATTTTACGTTGTTATTTCAATTTACTCATTAAAAATGATACAGTATATCTTTTCTGCTAACAACTCAACGTCGTGTAAATTTGTGTTGCTCTTGTAGGATTCCAAAGATTATTGGTGTATCCATTCCTATGAAAGCCACTTTCTTTATAACTTACATTATGGTTGATGGTTGGAGTGGGATTGCTGCAGAGATCCTCAGATTGATTCCTTTCATTATATTCCACCTAAAGAACGCGCTTTTGGTTAAGACAGAGCAGGATAGGGAACAAGCAATGGATCCTGGTTCCTTGGACTTTGCTACATGCGAGCCACGAATACAGCTCTACTTCTTGCTAGGCTTTGTGTATGCTGTGGTCACTCCCATACTCCTTCCCTTCATTGTTGTGTTCTTTTTCTTCTCCTTTTTGGTTTTCCGGCATCAGGTATTTTATCCCATTGCTCGCCTTTCCATTATAGACTCACTTGTTCAACATGACAGCACTCACCGTGTAATGGTGTTTCATTTGTTGGTTCTTTTTTGTCTAGGTAATCAATGTGTATGACCAAAGGTATGAGAGTGGCGCATCTTTCTGGCCAGATGTGCAGCGCAGAATTATCGTTGGTATGATCTTATCCCAACTTCTCCTCATCGGATTGTTCAGCACAAAAGATGCTGAATACACAGCTCCAGCACTCATAGTGCAGCCTATTTATATGATCTGGTTCCATGTTTACTGCAAGGGACGCTTTGAATCAGCATTTGTCAGATACCCATTACAGGTTATCGATCACTCTTCTGAATATACAATCTGCAATGTGTATATGTAACCTTAACTATGGTTTTTGATAGTGTAAAGTGAATATTTTGTGATACCATGTGTATAAGTATTGATACAGTGTAACATGATCTTGAATTTCGGTTACAATGCAGGAAGCAATGATGAAGGATACAGTTGAAAGGGCTAAGGAACCGAAGCTGAACTTGAAAACATATCTTCAGGACGCTTACATGCATCCAGTTTTCAAGGACACTCTGAAGTACAAACGTCAAACAGTTGACGAGGAAGAGAACAACCTGCTCGTTCGAACGAGGAGGTCTTATCTGAGTAGCAGATATGTTTCGGATTCTGAAACTAATGAAAATTGATGTTCTTGTCTGCTTTTATCTTAGCTAGGCATGGCTGTGACTTACACTGTTGTTGACTTGTTCCTGTTACTCATTACATTCTCTGTACATCATAAGTAGGATAAAGTTCCAAGAAAGTTCATGTCCTATCCGCATCGTTTTGTTTATTTTTTGCTCAATACTTTTAACGGCGATTTGTTTTAGACTAAAGTTAGTGTGACACGGAATCCGCTAGTAACTACTGATGTAGATATATACCTGGCTTTGACGTGGCGTGAGAGAAATGTGGCTTCGATGCACGTCTAAATCTTTTTCAAAGTGGAGGGACTAAAACCGAAAGAAATGTGGCTTCAATGCACGTCTAAATCTTTTTCAAAGTGGAGGGACTAAAACCGAAATATGTGGATAGTACAGACCTTTTTGGACTTTACAAGCAATAGCGATCTTATGTATTTTTTGATGAAATCAATGGATACCAACAATCTGTTCATTTGAGTTGTGGGTTGCTGATGATGTCGTTCCCATTCATTTCCAGAAAAAATAAATATAGATTCTCTGAAAATACAAAATGTTATATGAAGTTGTGGGTACAAACATTCAAGTTTTCATGGATAACTTCCATAATCTCCAAAACTAGAGTCTATACATATCTCAGACTGTTTATATATAAACATGATCACCACTCTAACTCAATAGCAACTTTTAAAAGATCTTCTACTTGGCGTATGGTTCGTTTTTTCTCCTGCTGCTGCATCCTACTTGCAACAGATTCAGCGTCGAGCCCTTCAGCTTTTTTCACTTTGCTTTGCTCAAGCCGAACCTCTTCTAATAATGCAGCAACTTCTCTGACAAAATCCGCCCTAAAAAGAATATTGTCCTCTTGTTTCGGTATTGGAAGAGGTCCTTCATGCTGATGGAAGAATAAGCCAACAATTACAATGCGACGAAAAAGAAAACCTCGTTCCATATATGCATATGAAATGTAAAATGTTCCATGTCATGAAATATCGAGACTTTGTGACATCAATGAAAACTGTAATACATTTGAGGCATACCTTATCGAGGTCAAACCCTGTAGGAAGGAGGAGGCTAAACGGATCCTCCCGTGGAAAGGTATCAGCCATGCGCCTTTTGCAGTCTCTTAGCCACTCATCATCGTTAAACCCGTCATACATAATCAAAAGTTCATTGAGCAGTCTCATCGCAGGAGTAGCCTCTTGTTTCAAAATCTCTGTCTAAAGTGTTCGATGGAATCTTAGAACTTGTCATTTTTATAACAGAAGGAAAACAGAAAAAACATATGAATTATATTAACGTGGTCGGTTCATTTATTCTTTAGAAAATTGTTAAAGCCTTGTGCACTAAGACACTATTCTATACAGGTTTGATTTCAACTAAGACGGGCTTGACAAGATATTGCAGCAATCGGCAAACATTTACAAGCTACATACCTGAGAGTAACAGAAAAGGAAATAGAGACACACATGATACACATACCATAAGATTTGTGAAGATTTTCTCATTTCTCCAAGGCTATCAGATAAAATAACTTTAAGGCTTCAACACCACAAGAGGATAGTAGAGCTAGTTTAAGCCAAAAATCATTCTAACTACAACAGGAAGTATGTTGCATGGTTTTATTTTGTATTAAACTCGGATAAAATAAACTTTTAAGACCACAACAGGCTTGTAGAACTAACTTGAGGTATAAAAGTGTCAAACTAAAACAGACAGTTATATGGGTTCATTTTGTACAACATTCTAGTCAAAGACATTTTTGAGTTGCAGTGAATTATATGACTGTTTATATAATCTGGACAAGTTTAATGTCCTACACGAACATCTCAGTGGTTAGTACTGGAGAATAATGAAGAATGCGTACCTCAACCCTCCTGTATAAGAGATCAAGACTTCTAATAGCATCTCTTTCTTCCTGAAACACAGAGAAAAAAAGGAAAAGGACACTTGATACAGAATTCAGCCAATTCAAAATTCTAACTGAAACTCATATTCAAGACTAGATTTAATCTACTCAAGCCTCCTGTAAATGCCGTGGAAAAGCTAAACATTAAACTAAAAAGAGATGTTATATAATCATAAGCAAGACTTTTAAACATCATTGTGATTTTAAGCATTGCAGATGCAATTTGCAAAAAGACAAATAAAAAATAAAAAAATTCAGAAATAAGTTACACAACAACAGCAATACAGCATTGCCTCGAGGGAAGAGAGAACATGCCAAGAATGATAAAACTTATGACTTACATCACGTCGAGCGAGATCAAGCCGATTCCAAATAACCATAAGAACAAGTTGATTCAGTTCTCCTTTTTCTGCAGCTTCCTCAATTCTCTGTGCAAGTGAAGTTAAACAGTTGCAATTATAAATTGGCAAACATGAATGGTTTGTAGCTTGATTTACCATATAAATTGACACTTAAAGAAGTAGGGAAAAAATTGAGTATGTGTTCAGAATGAAGACATCAAAGTCTTCTTACCAAAATTAGTTACCGTAAAAAAAGACACTCAACATACTAAAACATAACGTAATGGCATATTTGCAGATTAAAAAACAAACAAACAAACTGTAGTCTTAAGAAACCAATTACCTCTTCCACTTCTTCCTCAGCTCTAAGAAAGCTTGAAACCAATATTTTTGCTTTTCTGACATCTTCTTGAGGGAATGCTTTCATCCGCATCCCAATTTCACGATATTCTTCAACCTTCCTTTTCTCTTCATCCTCTTCCGCTTGACGTAGTCGCTCAAATTCCTTCGTCTTTTCACGTTGTTTAGCTTGCCATTCCTTGTATTTAGAAGGTTTACACACCATTTAACAACAAACATTACAGCAACAAACACACACACACACACACACACACACACACACACACATCTAGCATTCATTTTAAATCCTGATTTCATATCCAAGACTCCGAGTCTGAGCATAAGATGAGCAAGCTTTTTTCAGCAAAACTAGCTAGTTTATCCATCAAATTCAGTTATGATAGTAAAAAGAATGGGCAAAACATTATCGAATGGGAAACCTAACCTAGTAATGCTCACTTCATGGGAAATCATTTATGGAATTTGTTTTTTGGTTAGTTCCTAAAATCCTTTGGAAAGCTAGTTCAAGCTACATAGATGCAACTCAATTATATCTCTTTTACTTGGTTCAATCTGTACCATTACTCCAAATTCAACTTCCCAGAAACCAGTCATTCTCATGACTCACCCAATTCATAAAACTAAATTAAGAACTAGAAGTAAACCAGTCAAAAAAATCAACTCAAGAAACTCCTACCCCAAAAAAGTATACAAAAACAAAACAAACAAGCTCACACCATACCATATACAGCAAAAAACTTCACAAACTAATGGAGGTGGTCAGTACCCAACACCAAAGGTAACAAATTTTAAGCGACCCTTACGAGAAAATGAAAAAAAATCCACACCCATGTGAGCAAAAGCTCAAAGAAGCAAGAAACTCCTACCCCAAAAAACTTTACAAAGGTAACAAATTATACAAAACCAAGCAAGAAACTAATGGAGGTCTGGTCAGTACCCAACAACAAAGGTAACAAATTTACAGAGACCCTATTGAGAAAATGAACAAATCCATACACCCATGTGAGCAAAAGCTCAAAGAAGCGAGAGAGAGAGAGAGAGAGAGAGAGAGAGAGAGATACATCATCATAGTACTCCTTGGGAAGCCCCTCTAGGAGGGGCTCTTCTTCCTTGGTCACGCACCTCCTCACAACTGGTCACAGGAACCAACAACAAAACATGAAAAATGAAGAAAAAAAGTGGTGAATATGCATAAATGGATAGTGAAAAGATAGGTGCGAACATTGATGAGAAACAAAACAAACCAGATGAGTAGTTGGGGTTGAAAGAAGCAGATGGGAAGAAGCATAAAGGAATTGGAAACCTCGAAACTAAAAGGGACGAAGAAGACGAACAAGAAGGAGTGGCAGTGGTTGCTGCCCAGGTCGGCCACAGCCTCACCAGCTTCACGGCTTCCATTGCTCCTCCTTCTAAAACCTCCAACCAACAGAGATACACTGAGAATTAACAAGAAAATGTTACACACTTAAAAAGGATAAAGCTTTCAGAACAGGAGTCCAATACAGTCGTTTTAAGTTACGGTAAGTGTCGTTAAGTATGTGATGAAAACTTAACGGAGCTGAAAGTTGGTGCTCCATTAAGTGAGTTATGTTTGATAAATGACTGACTTGACAGAGCGATAAATTGGGTGTATTACAAAAGTT
>JAYMTE010002680.1:0-10844 GCA_036897545.1 Pelargonium fulgidum
CATCATGAGGAACGCTGAGCAACCCTTACCATCCCGAAGAGGATACTCGAAACCTCTACTTAGAAGTATGACCAATGACGAGTTTTCTTTGACGGGGCCCAAGGTTTTTGAGGGCATCCATCCCAACGATTGTCAATCAAAGCACGTCTGCTAACTAGACCCATTGTGCCATGGTATGCAGCGTTTTCATGACAATGGTGGGTGCCTATTGGCCAATCTGCGCATTGCCAAGGCCAAATGTTGTCTTGGATCCAACGTTCTCACAAAAATAATATGTCATAAAGCCTAAAAGCCTAATTTTTTAAGATCGATTGGGAACACTACTTCAATCTAGAATCGATTTAAAGATAAAATCAATTCACGCACGCAACGAGAGACGTAGTCTTGTGATGAGGTCCAAAATGGCCTTCCTGAGAATTTTGAAGATTCGCATACTCACCTTGAGCGCAGCTGGCCCGCCATCTTTCATAGCATGACCACTTCTCAGTTCCAATCTTCGATTCTCTCAACGGCCTCTCTCGCAATCACCGCATCTCCTTATAGCATGTCCCCTCATAGAGGGATTCACTAACGTCGTGTAGGTATTCATCAAATGACTGCCCCACTTACGAGCGTAACTACTCCTGTCCCAATGGCCATGCCGCTCAAGCAACCTACGTTGCCCAAAATCTGTCTTCGTCTCCCACAACCCGGAGTGCAAATGCAGAAGATGTCCCGTAGGCATGAATTTGTCATGTTGAGTAGTGCATCTTGGTCATCGCGACGCACGAGGTTGTGATAGTCACTAATGTCAAGAAAATGAGCGGAAAGCTACACAACTAATGTAACTCTCCCCTACTAATCTAAACTTCCACCTCATACCCTTATCAAAAAAACTTGAACCCGAGACTTCAAAATGAATCCAAAACGTTTAAACCTATTGACACAACATTTGAGTTTATTCTTGGTTGGTGTGGATTTATCAGCACCCTAATGTATGTTTAGATTTAAAAGTTTAATATACTAATGTGGGAATCAACAAAATTCAGAGGACAAAACCAAGAGATTTGAAGCTAGTAGAATAGCTACAACGGTTGCTTTGATACCGAAACCGAAGAACTGTTGCGCAAGCTTCGACTACTCCCAATGGCGCTCGGGCTTGACATCTCCACCTTCGAAACCCTAAACCCTTCTCGATTCATCTCCTTCACCTTCCCCAATCCCTCCCCTCCAGACTCCACCTCCCATCAACTCCTCCGATTCGCCGTCCTCGACTCACCCACCCACACCGCCGATCCTCTCCGAGTCGCCACCATGTTCGTCCCCGAACACCGCGAATCCGATTGGATATTCTCCACCGAGCCGGGCCACATCCAGCTCCTCCTCAGCTCCCCCGGAATCTCCCGCCTAATCCTCGTCGGAATTGAACCCTCCGGCGCCGGAACTCCACTGGCGGTTTACCATCGCCCATTGAACGACGCAACACGTCTCGCCAAGCTCGAACAGAGCTTGAAACCCCTATTCTTTGCACTATCACCAAGATCGTGCTTCGTAAATGGATTTCCCGAGATACCCATTTTGAGTTACGAAGATAATGTGGTTTCTAGTGTAATAATAGAGATTTGTGTTGGGCCTTTTGTCGGTGAAATGCTGGTTGAGGATGTGGAGATTGAGGTGGGTGAGAATCAAAGAAGAGAATTTCGGAGGAGGTTGAGGTTTAAGAGGATGCCCAATTTGGTTCAAACGGAGATTCGTCTCTTACCAGAGAAGGGTTTTGCTTCAAAATGTGATGGGATTGCAGAAATGGAGTTTCGGCCCGAGATTGGTATTTTGGTGCATCCTTATTTGGTTCCAATGGTAGCTAGTCTTGCTTTGGTAAGTTCTTACATCGAAGAGCAGATTCGAGTTGGGTTTAGGCCAAAGGCTCTGTGTGTTGGAGTTGGGGGAGGAGCTCAGCTTACTTTTTTGAGAAACGAGTTGGGTTTCGAGGTTGTGGGAATCGAAGCAGATGAGGAGGTTTTGAGGGTTGCAAGAAGGTACTTTGGAATGAACAATGGCAATTTCATTCAAGTTTGGGTTAGAGATGCCATTGATGTTATTAAGGAACTTGCCGTAGGAAATGGGGGTTACTTGGATTCTAAGTTTGATGTTATGATGGTGGATTTGGATACAAATGATGCTATCAATGGTGTAAGTGCTCCGCCGTTGAAATTTGTTCAGAAGGATACTCTTTTGGCTGCTAGATTGGTTCTTTGTGACTCTGGAATATTTGTTATGAATGTGATTCCACCTAACCAGTCATTTTACCAGACATTGATACATGAATTACATCAAGTTTTTCAAGAGTTGTATGAGATAGATGTTGGAAATGGGGAGAATTTTGTTCTCATTGCCACAATTTTACCTGTAGTGTCTTCAATTGGTGAGAGTGAGAATAGTTTTCTAGCGAAACTGAGATGGGTTATTTCAGGAGCTTACATGGAGTCCATAAAGAAAATTTGAGGCTCTGATGACCTCTGACTAAGGAAGAAACTTTCTAGAGATATCAGTTAAGTTTTGCGACTTGGGGAATTTAAAGTAACAGAATACTTTAAGGGTTGTGATGCAGTAGTTTGGAGAGATAGCCACATCGTTCAGGCTTTGGGTTAGAGATGCCTTTAAAGTACGGAAGAACTTTCTTTTTGTTCTGAGCTTGACGTTGGAGGTAGAAAATGAATATTATTTGGATACATTCGACATTGATTATATGAATCAATCAGTGTAATCTGTTCAGAAGCATGTTTGTTTTGTTGCTGCATTGCTTCTTTGTAATGCTGGAATCTTTGTTGTGAATGTGGTTCTACCAAACCAGAATATGAAAATGTCTTTTGAGGTGGTGTGCCTTTGTTTATTAGATTACTCTTTCTCCCGCATATGCATTTGTTGATTTATATAGATAGAAGGGATATGTTTTCTTCATCAACTTAGGCCTCCTATTGTTCATCAGGATCTGAAGTCACCAAATCTTTTGGCAGGGTTGACCTTGCCACAGCCTCAGAGGAATTTAACCTGATCACAAGTAATTTATCTCTTTCCTTTGCTGTGAGTTGCAATTGTTATTAAAGATATACTTTTTCAATCCCAAATATTTAGAAATGACTCAATGTTTTAGAAATTCAGTTAACACGATGAATACTAATTTTTTTTTTTTATCTATTCCTCGTTTGCCCTTATTAATTGCTTTGTGCTTCCACTTTTAATCCGAGGGAGATGTTAGAACAATATAGAACTATGGCTCTGGTATTAATATACTTTACTGTTATAAAAGGACATTTAATATATCATGGGAGGACTAGAATATGAAATAAGGGATAGTGTGGGGTAACTCCCAGTCCCAGCATCTTGGCCAAGGAAGATCTCTAAATGACATCTGTTGACTTTTTTTACTAGTCACCAAGTATTGTACGATTGTAATAGCCAAAATTGAATGCTGTAAGTTGTTTGATGGTGATTTATCTGCTGCTAGCCAAGTATTGTATAACTTATTTAGTATTCGTTTTTAGATGTCAATTAGAGATCTTCCTTGGCCAAGATGCTGAGTTCCAAGTGTGTCTGCACTTGCTACTTGTGCAGCACACATAATTCATGAAAAGCCACTAGTCTATTTGCAACATTTCTTAGAGGTAACGACGTCGCCACACTAAACGCATAGGAGTCTTTGGGGAATAGTTGATGCCCTTATACGTTTCTCAGTAATTGTGTGTATCTTTCTTAAAAATAGACTGGGTTGATATCCTTGGATTCATATGTGCAATGGGCACATTTAACGTGCACGATCATATTGTTGCTTGACTTTCAAAAAATATGAATATTTGCAGGTCATGGCAGCTGTTAAGTTTAAGGGAAAATGGTTAGAGATTCCAAAGAATGAAAAATTCCCTAGTGGTTACCTTGATTGAGGAATGCTGGGCTAGGTAAGTATATTGATAGTCTATTGATCATTCCTTAAATTTGCATTTATTTACATTACAATTTGTTATCATCTATATTTATGAAACAATAACCATTTGCATTAAATATGGTTAATCCCTCTTCTCTTTTCCTCGCATAATAATGGTCTCTACTGCAGCAAAACCTTGATACACCCTTGTTTTCACTAAATCTTGGAGTTCTTACAGCAATTGATGAAAATTCCACAGTTCAACCAACTCATGCACACATTCAATGACTTGCCCGCAGGGAGCGGAACACCCTATGTAAGTATACAGGAATTCTTAATGAGCTGAATGTTGAAGTGAGTCAACTCGTAACTGATGTCTCTTAAATTATAGGGACATTTTTGTTGTGACCAAGATTGTCCTACCTTTTGAAAATATCTCTTGGACTAAAATGAGCTATTTAAGAAATGTTGCTTTCGGCTTTGCCATCAAAATCGATAAACCTAACGGTCTGCCATGTGAAAAATGATGGCAGGACTAGATCATCTATGGCGGGCACCATGAGATTTTAAAGAGGGGTAAAAAGCGGCAACTTTTGTTGTGTCTTGCTTTTGTGCATTTTTAGCTCTGGAATTTCTCTGTTTTACGAATAAAATAGAAAGTTGGGATTTACATACCCATTTCAGAAAGCATCAATTTCCAATGACATTTTTAATGTTGACAATAGTCTAGTTGATGTAATTCTCAAGCATTTGTATTATGTGTATACAAGAGAGATTCAGTAGTGCAGATTATCTCTGGTCAGACAGGCCTGGGGAACGGTTATCTGCAATCCCCCAGCCTCGACCAGATCCCAGGCGGTATCTAGGCAACAACTTTTGTTGTACGTACAACGTATCAGCTATAGAATCCCAACTTCATAACCGTGGCTAACAGTCAACACTTTGTTCTCTTAACTTCACTCAAATTTGTTGGAAAGGGTTGCATCTATTTTCCTATTTCCTCAGCACTTGATATCGTAGAAGAGTTTTCGAAACGTGTGTGCCTGGCCCGAAGAAAATCAAGTTTACTTAAAATCAACCTCGCCCGGTACAGGAGAACAACACTATGGTAACTCTTGAGTCCCTTTCTACGCACATTTTTATGGTTTTGTTCGTACGTCGCTACATGAATGATAACACTGCTCAAATTAAACAACTAGATTTTTCGGATGCAGATACAAGGCGGAGAAGTGAAAACTGAGAAGTTGCATGAAGTTGAGAAAATGGTTTCTAGTGCAAGACTAATCAAACAGTTCCAGGTCTCTTTCTGCTTATTTACATGTAGATGGAATTTTACAGCAGAAACAGAGTCTGTTGTGATATTTGGATTTGGTAAAGCTCTCAATTATGGCATATCATTTGGGTGATTGATTGGAATCTATATATGAATTGTAATGATGGACTCATAATCATAACATAGCTCTGTTTTACTACTTTTTATTTTTAAAATCACCACATCAGCATCATTATCACACACCTAAAATTCCAATTGGGACCCACTCCGTTCGTACAAGATGATGATGTGTACAGCTGCTGTGTGGGGACCACATTCCTTTTTAGGCAAAGACAAATACTCTCAAAAAATGTGCTGTCCCTTCTTTTCTTCCCAAAGCCAAATCTTGCTCCTTGCGTATATGTACGTTTTTAACCACTCAACTTCGTCACTTGCATTTATGTATACACTTTCTTTTCACAGTTCAATATTTTCTTTCCGGTTTTAGCCATGAGTTCGTGAGCGGCCTCGCACACTCGCGGTTGACATTTTTAAACTGTTTTACTGTATATAAACTAATTTTCAATTGAGATTTGTTCACAGTAATTAAAGTTTCCACCTCTCTTTCCATGAGTGTGGTGAGCGGAATCAAATGCAAGCGTTTTTTCTTCTCACGCAACTTGTGTTGCTAACTGTGTCATTACCCTTAAGTCAAATTTATTATTTTACATGTGATCAATATTTAGTTTTTTAAATAAAAAATATGAGAGAACTTGTCGGTCAATATGCCCGTGAGACCCTCCTTAATCTTGAACTATAGACTCTAACTATGTATTTAAAAATATTACCAATTGATTCCAATAAGCAAATATATTCTTTGTGTGTTTTTACGTTGATGTCTAACAACTCGACATGTGGTGAGCTTACCAAACTCAGTACCGTAAAAAGACCAAGTCCATCGTTACAAGGAGAATTCTCACTAAGTAGTATAAGTCGGATCAAAAATAGTTTTCGATATATCTCATAATGAATAGGAGGATCCCAAAGATCTATTAAACTGGAACGTTCGAAAATAGAAAAGGGTGAAACATGAACTATGACCTTTAGAATGGTGACAGCAGTGATTCATGACCTGTGTGAGAGAGCTCCCTCCCGGACAGTAACGAAATGGGCGGTTTAAATGAAATTAGTTGTAAATTTACAGCGAGCAACATGTATATGAAATAAAGAATAAATCATTAATTGGTTGAATGATGAGGCGAGGTATGTATACATAGGCAAGAGAATTGAATAAAATGGTGAGCAAGGCATGAACACAGGACCTGTTTTGCTTATAGGATAAGCAATCAGAGAAGAGACCCTCACTGCCACTGCTCACATCAGATTCTCTCTTTCCACACTCAACTCAAGTTTCAAAAAGAAGAATTTTGTAAAAATAAGTGTTTATTTCTATTTTTTTTATAATTATTAAGAATTACCAAATAATTGAATGTGTTTTCAATATTACTCTCACTTTTTCACCTGCACTCTGCAATTCATTATGTGCAATTCATTTATTATTGAGGTAATATGAGAAAAATATTAATATAATAACCTAAAAATAAAAAGATGTACTCATTTTAAGACAAAAAATTTAGACAAACATGAGAGTCATTTTGAAGCGGATGGAATATTTGTTTTGCCAAGAGTTTGAGAATTGTATATGTTTATCTTTCTTGATCTATTATCGATGTATGTTAGATTTCATACTGTGATAGTTGATATTGTTGGGAATTGAACGACAAAAACATGTACAAATTTGTACTCATGGGCCACTTATTTTTTATTTTGATTGATCTAATTTCTACATATTTTTACTCACCATAGAAACCTTCAAACTCATGGGTTTTATCTTAGTAAATTTAGAAAAATAAAAAATATTATTACTTCAACTATAATATCCCACTACTATTAAAAAATTATTTATATACAAATTTCACGTAATCTTCGTTGAATCCTCAACATGAACCCAACATGTATTGATAATTATTATCATGTAAATATGCCTTTATATTTCGCTGAGTACCCGTACAAAATTTAATTTTTGTTCTTTAATAGAATTTTCCCAATCCACATAATGAAAACTTTCGGTTAGTGTTGGTGAGTGCGAATTAAAAAAATATATATACATAGATAATGGACCAACCATTGCTATTCTGATATTTATTATCTTCACTGTTCACCGCCATATCATGAAAGTATGACACTGTAGCATGTCTTCACGTTCTGCTACTTCCACAACAAAACAAACGCAGAGCTTTGAAACTCCAACAATGGCACTTATTAGCCGCCAAAGCTCAAAACAAAGAGTCGGTCAATAACCTAACATGAAACCCCATGCCAAGTCACCCTCTGACACTTGTCGCTCTCTGATTCGCTGTCACCTTTACGTATTCGATTTCCTGATGACACTGTGTGATGAAAGGTGCGGTAGACTCGGATCCTGTCGACCATGAAAAATATAAACTCACATTTCTTGGCTTTTTATATCTCTTACACGGACTGTCTTTCTTTTTTCCTTTGCGGTAACTTTTCTGTGTTTCTCTCTTTCCTGACATGAGTCATGACCAGTACAGTCAGCTGCCGGATCTCTGGCAGCTCATGGCCGGGAGAAATGCTCGTCTTCCCCCGGCCATGATCAGTCAGACTCCGGTGGTAGAACCTTTTCCGATGTTTCATCATCACCGGAGTCTGATTGTAGCTCCATCTCCCGCATCCCGCCACTATGATCAGTTCTTTTCCGGTGGCGGGTTTCAAACGGAGGGCGGATACAACCCTGCCGGGAATGAGACGGGTAGCAACGGGAGGTGGCCGAGACAGGAGACGCTTAGGCTTCTTGAGATCAGATCTCGCCTTGATTTCAAGTTTAAGGAGGGTACTCAGAAAGGGCCTTTGTGGGATGAGGTCTCTAGGTATATACAAACTATATTTGTGCATTAAATTAAACAGTACTAGTGTAAACATTACACAATCTTCTTGATCTGTCAACTATATACTGTGTTTTTTCTTTTTCTTTATCTGGCCATGATTTTTCCTTTGTTTTATTACCCTGAAAAGTTAGCAAGCTTTTGGGGATGAAAATTTATGTTTTTATGAGTTCTTGTGCTTGAAAATGACAACCCTTTCCAGTCAACTGGGACTTGGGAGTCCTAGGTGTTTCTTTATCTGAATTTTTCTTATCAAAATTTTATTTTTTGAACCTTGAGCTCCATTATGGCACAAAGAACTCATAAAAACATAAATTTTAGTTCATCAGGATTCAATCTTTACTTCCCATAGCTAAAAAAAGGCATTCAAGAAAATATTAGATATAAAAATACTTTTATGATATCTTCAAGATCTTGTTTGGGTGAAAAATGCCTTTCCTTTTCTTTAAAAAAAGAAAAAGAAAACACACCTTGCCAAGATAACATATACTTTGGTAAGATCTATACAAAGATTACAAAAAGAGAACCATTTTGGATTTCCTCAATATTTTTATTTATATATAGTACTTATTGATGAAAACCTAACACTAGGTTTTACTTTGTTCCTTGCCTAGAATTGTTAATGATTTTATATTTATTATTTGTCAATTTTATGCAGGATAATGAGTGAGGAAAATGGATATGAGAGGAGTGGCAAGAAATGTAGAGAAAAGTTTGAGAACTTGTACAAGTACTACAAGAAAACCAAGGAAGGCAAAGCGGGAAGGCAAGATGGGAAGAACTATAGATTCTTTCGCCAGCTTGATGCGATATATGGAGAATCAAGCAACCTCACAAATCAACTGTCAAGTTTTAATTGGGTTGATTACAACAATACTTGTCGTCTTTCTCATCAAAATATGCAAGAACCGCGCAAGATCTCAGAGAGCGCCAGCTTCTCTGAGTCTGAGACATCCTTGTCTGAGCCCAGGAACGGGGAAGACCTATCCGCCATAGCGTTCATGATGAGCGGGCAAAAGAGGAAGGAGAAGGGGACGAGGAGGAGCGCGAGGTGGAAGGCGAAAGTGAAGGAGTTTGTGGAGATGGAGATGAGGAAGGTGATGGGGAGGCAAGAGGAGTGGATGGAGAGGATGGTGAGGAGCATTGAGAGTAAGGAGAAGGAGAGGATGTGGAAGGAGGAGGAGAGGAGGAGGGAAGAGGTGGCTAGGTTGGATGGTGAGCACCAATTTTGGGCTAAAGAGAGGGCTTGGTTGGAAGCTAGAGATGTTGCTCTCATGGAGGCTTTGAAGAAGATCACAGGGGACAATGTGGTTTCTAGGGTTGATGAGATTAATGGGACGATGAGGCTTCAACAACAGCAGCAACAACAACAACAACAGCAAATAGGAGATCATGAGAATGGTGTTAATAATGTGGGATATGTTGAGATGAACAATGAAGAGATGTGGTGGGACAAGTATGGGCTGAAGCTCAGCAGTACTGAAAAATACCAGCAAGGTTAAGTACTACTTGTTTATTAGTTTTAATGAACAAGAAAACATTTGGATGTTCTCTTGAATCTTCATGGTGGTGCATGTGTAACTTTGGTGTGATAAGGTAAGGTTTTGGCACTGGCATTGACATTTATCTATGATGATTTATTTATTTAAAATGAACTTGATCTTCTTTTGTTTTTTAATCCAAAAAGAACTTTATTCACTTAAATCAGTAGTGGATAACAAGTAATAAATCAGAATTAGATAATCATCACTTAGTCATGTATAAGAACTTGACTAAGAAACAGACGACCTAACTAAAGTATGAGCCACCCGGTTCGCAGACTAGCTAATCTAACTAAATGACACAGAAATAAACTCATCTGACATAGCAAAACTGAGAGCTTCACGAATTGAGATTGTCTCGGCTATACGGGGCTCACTAATCCCCGACCAACACGTCCAACCTCCTCCCCACACCCGCCCCGGGTGATCTCGGATAATCCAAGCCCCTCTTGACTTTCCATCTGCCTCAAAAATAGCTCCATCCACATTAACTTTTAACGTACCTCGCGGTGGAGCTTTCCAACATGTTGCAGCCAACTCATGAACCACCGGGAGCCTTTGAATTTGTTGGTCGGATACAGGAGCTGGAGTCAGTTTTTGACTTCTGGTGTTTGCCTTTTGCCAAGATGATAAAACTGAATTCGAAAGGATCAAGACCTCCTCTCACGACTTCCAAACACCCTCATTTCTCGATTTTCATAGGCCCCAGCAAGTATATATTGCTTGTTCAGCTATTTTCTTTTCTTTTTTTCTAACGAGCATAGTTTTTTTTTTCTTTGTTATTTTATTAAAGGATTCAATAACCTAGTGACCCCCACCTATTAGAAACTCACCAATTAGGTTCCCAAAAAAATAAAAATTAAAAAAACACAGCTGTCCCCAACTTAACGGAAAGTAGGTCATACAAATTCCACCGTTAGTTGGGTGACGTGGTGTCAATGTGACATTTTAATTTGGGTGGAGTGTCGCTAATGTGGCATTTTAAAATATTTTAATATTAATTTAAATTTAAAAAAGACACGTGTCTGTTATTTATTGGTTTAAAAATAATTAAATTAATATAAATTTACAATTTTACCCCTACTCTTTCTTTGAATGGGAAAATAAAAAAGATGGAAGGGTAAATTGTAAATTCATATTATTTAATTAATTTCGGACCAATCATTAAGTGACACGTGTTATTTTTA
>JAYMTE010002681.1:0-10844 GCA_036897545.1 Pelargonium fulgidum
GGGATTTATTTTCCTCGCGGTAAAACCCATTGGGGATGGGAGTGGGGATAAAAATTACTCCCCATATATATGGGGATGGGGATGAGGATTGTTTTTGTATGTGGGGATAGGGACGGTATTTGCATTCCCCGCCCCGTACCCGCCCCGTGACCATCCCTTGAAACATTTCATCAATCAAAATGAAGAAATCAATAAACAAGAAAACACTCTCTCCTATATCTCTCCCTCCAAAATTGTGTAACAAATCATCCATTCACATACCAAAATTGCAAAGTACATTCTATTTCACTGGCACCCATATATAATAACTATGCTCTCAACATGCTTCGAATCGCAATCAAGAGTATAAACAAGTATTGCAATGGAAAAAACGAGAAACTAGTATTTCGAACAACGATTTTGATATAAAAATTAAAATGATGAACTACATTGAATATTCTAAAGTTACAATAATCGATACATGTTTTTGTTTATTTGTAAGAAGTATATTATTATAGGACCCATCTAGACTCAAAAGTGTATAGTTTATTTTTATAAATTTCTTATGGCATATTATTGTACATATATTAAGCTATCTGCAATCTCTCTTTAAGACTTGAGATGTGTGTCTGCAACCTTCCATGACAAATGATCCATGCCTTCATATGATATTGCACCTGCAACTTCTTTTATTGGCACTGCATCTGATATATCCTTCAGTTCCTCTTCACTAAGTATCCACCTCAATGACCCAATGTTTTCATCCAAATGCTTCTCATTAGTTGTCCCCGGAATCGGTACAATGCCATCTCCTTGCTGATGAACAACCCATGCCAGTGCTAGCTGAGCAGGGCTGCATTTATGCTTCGTCGCAACCTCTTTCACCCTACTATATATCTTCCTGTTCTTGTCCACATTTTGTTTCTGGAACCGAGGATGCGTCGCCTTTCAAAACAAACAGCCAGTTAAGTTTCTATACCTCCTCAATCAAAGATATGGAGATTGGCAGTAGAGTAAAGTACAGATGACTATCCTCTACTCGTCACCTTTTGCAACAGACTATCCTAAACTTGACATTTTTGAAAAATTCCGGGTGGAAAATAGTTCAGAATAGTCTGAAGTTACAAAAAATAGTTTAGGAGTATATGTTTCAAAATGTGACAAGCACAGGAGTAGTCATATGTGATAAACGCTCTACCAAGAAACTATTCTGAGGCAGGCTTTCTTAAACTCCTTTGCCAGCGAAAAAGCCCCGCCCGAGGGGGCTGTTGGGAACTATGCCTATGCCAAGCTCCCTGCATATTTATAAAACTCTGAACACATATAGCAAAAAGATGGATACAAACAAGTGTGCACATATGAGCCATTTTCAAGAAAAGTTGGTACTGTGAACAGACCTGCACACTGGAACTATCTCTTGTTCAATCTCGCGAGTCCAGAGAGACCATTCCATTTGTACAGCACTTACGGGATGCACTGCGTGAGCCCTCCTTATCGTGCCTGCACTCGCCTCAGACAATCCAATGTACTTTATTTTTCCCTCTTCCACCAGTTTCTTAAGCTCTCCCACCTATACATAACAACTACATTATATTCATAGCGAAATGATTGTAATTGCAATCACTATATGCATGCTATAGGATTAGAAGCCACTTACAGTGTCCTCTATAGGTACTGATCAAGTATCTACGTGGTGCTGATAGTACAAATCAATATATTCCATGCCTAGGCGCTTCAAACTCGCCCCACAACACGAGCGAACATATTCAGGGGTACCCTTAGCCAGCATCTGATAAGGCTCAACTATCACAACGCCAAATTTTGTTGCTATTTGAATCTTTTCCCGCGGTAGTTCCTTCAAGGCCTAAACAAGACAAAATGATCATAATCACCTAGTTTCTGCTAAAATTCCTATCAAGAAAGCATTATAATCACACATAGAACAACATAGACAAGTTATCACTAGTGGCTACTTTTTCAGAAACAGGGGATTCAGAGTATATGTGATCCTAAAGAATGATTGACCACAAACAAAACTAGAAATACGAAGAGAAGAATGTACAAGACCGTCTTCTGATATGATGCATAAGCCTTTGGAACAGGTATGATTTTCAGAAGATTGGTGAAACTTATACCGTTCCAAGCAGAATTTCATTAGCATGTTTGTCTCCGTATACATCAGCTGTATCGAAAAAAGTGATTCCTTGATTGAAGACATGTTTAATCACCGAGATGCCATCTTCATCAGACAGAGGAGAATTGTAGATTCCAGTCAGTCCCATGCATCCGAACCCCAGCTTGGCTACCAGCAAAGTTATCTCAGAAAATCAAAGTTACGACATTGATATGCACAGTTGAGAATGCAAATACAGCAAAATTGAAATCAGTAGTACCTCAAGCCCTTGGCTGCCCAGTTTCACTTTCGGATTATAGACTTGTGCATCTGCCATCTCTGAATGTGGACTATTGGTACTGATTCTGGAAATGGCAAACAATGGTTGGGTTATAAGATCAAACCAAACACAACTAGCAAAAATATATATCTAACTGTTCTGTCTACTGATATGTATGTTTGCTGTTTGTGTTTGGCCTGATCCAACACTTGAGCATATGTAACCGTTCTGTGGAATACATTGGACACAACGTCCATAATTTCATATCCAGTTTTCATGAAAAGTAATTAGGTTCTCGGTGATATCTATGAATAATATGATCTTATGAAACAAGGTTCATTTTCTTTGTTTCGCATGTGTCTGTTTTGCCGGCAATTCAAAGTTCAATTTTTTTTTTTTTACATGGAAGTATTGTAATTAAACATTTAATCTGATGAAAAATTGAAATGGGACATATACAAAAACCAAGTATATTATTTCTGATGTTGATATAGAATATATACCTAATAAAACTAGTCTTTTGCAGGCATTTTATGCGACATAAGAGGAAAATAGAATTATTACTTCATCAGAAGATACAAATAGATAAATGTAGGAGTTATATTTCTTCACATTACAAATACTGGAAGAACAGTCTATCAGCTTGCTTGGCCATTTGACTACAAGTTTCCACATCTTTAATGGATCTATCACCAAAACTGGTGCTGGTCAGAATGTAGAGCCATTGAACCCAAAGAACGAGCGCTGGAGCAAAAAGAAAGAATAAGTAAATGAGTAAACTTGAAAGCTAGTTAGAAAACAATAGATATATTACTACAACAACTAACGATATTTGAACTATAACTTTCAACCAACTTCCCTCTCATATGAAAAAGTACAATGATGCATATATAATCCAGATTAGAGAACCAAGATACAACCTTCCACTCTTATTTATACGGAACAGAACCATCACACACAAATTGATCAAACTTTTACCTAAGACAGCATTATTTTAAGTCTACTTTGACATATACTACAAACTTCTTTTTTTAAACCAGTTTCAGAATATTAACCAAAATTTTAACTACATGTTCAGAAGAGTACAGAACAAACCAATAATGATGGCAGTCAACATCTTATTTGGTGCTTATAGGATTAAATCCATATCTCTAGCTTGACTGGTTATGAGTTACAAAGCAGTAACCCTTTTAGTGTAGAATCTTTTGTGCAACTCATGATGCCGGCAGGATATCAGAGGGGCTGGTGAGCACTCCAAACTATGAGACCAGAGGCCGGTGCAGCGGTGCTCCTACACAGAAGATATTGCTTGTCTACATTCTCGCAACACTAGAACACTAGAAACCTCTAATGTTGATACTTGCCATACTAGAATGTTGCATGCCTCTAATGATGATAATTTGAGGATCTGCTTGAGTCCAAGGCAGATATTCTTGTAAATATAATCAGAAAATGGATCCCTCATTTAATTAGTTTTTTTATATAAAAAATTAAAAATTAAAACAGCTGTCGTTGAGGAGGAATACACACCGAGAGAGATTTGGTACATGTGCCTACATTCCCACACTTATCCAGGCTGATAGGATGGTATAGTAAACTGTTAAGTTATGCATACCTAACTAGACTGATGAAAATTACAATGATTGGCCCCAGTCAGAGAAGCCATCCATCTAAAACGTTATGGGTACCAACCTAGTAATAAAAGTTATCTTAGTTGTGAAATAGTTAACAGGTTATAAGGTTTACACTAATCATCATTGTAAACGCATAGCTTCGTTTCATATGGAGGAAACAGAAAACTCAGTTGGGAAGATGGGGTAGAAGTTATTAATGAACGTTGCTAGCTATCTCTTTTTATCTAAGTTCTGCTATAAAATTAAAAATAATGCCTCAAAGAAAATTGAAACAGAATCAGTCAATTAGGTTACCTGAGCATCATAGAATTTGATATAAAATCGGGAGCTATCTATAGAAAGCTTAGTTTGAAGAATTTCTGCAATTGTTGAGCTCAGTTTCCCATTGACACTTGGTCCAAGGCCCCCAATTGAGATCAATTCTCCATATGCAGCTGGCTCTTCAGTGCCAGCAAATGCCATAGGCACTCCCCCATTCAGCAAAATCATCACATACTGAAGAAGAGAAATTTAGAAACAATAAGCACACACCAAACAAACCAGCTGAATTAGCATATCCAGAAAGAAAATTTGTCTTGCAATGCATGCCTCTGATAGCACTCCAACAAGCTCTTGAACATCTAAAAATCAACTTCATATTTATGACACTGAAATGTAAGTTAAGCAAAAGAAACGATCCGATTTAATTTGAAGAATTTTCCTTCATCTTGTTTACCCAATTGCCTTAAAAGTTAAATTAAATATACATAGAGTTCTGGCAGTACAAATTTGATCAATAGAACCAAAAATTCAGATGTTCTAGCCCAACTCAATTGTATCCTTGAGTCACAAACAGAGTATATGATTACAAGATTTCAACATAGGTGTTCGGGTACCAAAACTAAGGTGAACATGTTGAACTGCTTTTCAGTAAGATATTTAGCTGCAACAGAGTAATTTTGTCGAACAGTTGGTGAGCATTGCAACAAAACAATCCAGAAGAAGAAGAAGTGGGTACTGCTTTTCAGTAAGATATTTAGCTGCACCAGAGTAATTTTGTCGAACAGTTGGTGAGCATTGCAACAAAACAATCCCAAACATAAACACAAACACAAACACACATAAGAAGAAGAAGAAGAAGAAGAAGAAGAAGAAGAAGAAGTGGGTACTGACAGACTCAGGTTTGCCAATGATTTTAGCAACAGCATGAGTAGCATCCTTGAGAATGTCGGAGGTGAGCACCGAATCTACCGGCAAATTGGTGTACAGATTCAAAGTGGGCATCGCGAGAATTAAGTATCTGAAGAATGAAAGAGCGCGAGCTTAAGCTCGTCGTCCCCAACCCAACAACGAGTGGCTTCGATTGGAGCAGAGCAGTTTCTGGATAATGGCTCCTCTCCCTCTCCTGCGCAGCAGTACCTTTCAATTTAAAGGAGAAAAATTGGCTGTCTCTGGTTCGGTCCCATCCAAAATAAAATATAAAAAAAAATCACATTTTTAATATTTAATCTAGAAAATCCCTCAGCTTTATTGAATGAGCAACACCACAGTCTTTGCAATCCCCCAATTCTTTCGTAGCACAAAAAATTCAAAACATTTTCATGTCAACAATTTAACTATTTAAGTGGTTTGAAACTTTGGAGTTCGGTATCGTTCGATCTTGTTCAATATTTTAACATTGTTTTCAATACATCCCAAATTTTCAGTCTGGTGAGTGATAACAGAACCAACTCAGGCATTGACATTATAATTTAGTTAATTTACATGAAATACATTGATTCCAGCACTGTGTCCCTTAACTCGGATCAGAACCATGAGGAAAGGAATCAATCCTAACATGACAAGACTGTCCCAGTCGATTATAATTCAAAGCCTGAAACTACCGTATCCTCCTAAACCGGAAGATGATCCATAACCACCATAGGGTTGGGATGACAGTGAAGACGAAGGGTATGTTGAATTGCCTAGATGAGAGTGCGAAGACCTCAAACCATCTTGCTATAAGCGCTTGAAATCGGGTCTTTGTGATTGTTGATGAATTCCTACAACAGCATTTCACATTTGTCAGTCTTGCACATTTCAAATGCACACTTAACTTTGACCCAAGAACAATGATGCAATAACCATGTCAAATTACATTTCCAGTCTGTGGGGGGAAAAACATAAATTTCCTGTTTTCTTTTTCTAACAAGTTTCTAGAATAGTCTCCCGGTTTCCCGGTTTCCACATATACGTGTTTGTTCCAGAAACATATCAAATTTCTATCTAATTCCATTTCTTACGGAATATATATCTATGTATGCTTTCGACTTTCCAGAAATATATGTTAAGGCCCCTGAATAAGAATGGTTGACAAAACTAAAAGAGGAAAAAAAAAATGGACACCAAGAAAGCGTGAAGCACATGGAATTCAATATGAAACACAATTATGAGAGAAAAGGGAACAAATGAGATTTTTTGACAGTCCAGTTTTAATTTGGTGCAGAGGACTTACATGAGCTCTTATTATCAAGAATGATATAGCCTTAATTTGCATGGCATACTTATTTGGCTCTCATAAAAAGAATCTTTAATCAAAGTCAAGATATTTAAATGAAATATCTAATATACTAGGACATGCTCTTGCAAAATTGCTATTAAAGAGTCCAATATGAAAGCTGAAAGAATAAGTCAAAGGATCCTACCTGGATCAGTTGTTGAGCCATCTGCACCTGTGATGAGGTGCCTTTGATTTCCACAGTGATCTCATCAGGTAGTCCTCTGCTCTCTTGAACTGTTAAAATGGCTCCACTTGTTCGGCGAATGTATGCAATGTTAGCTCCTCCGATACCAATGATGTCTTCAGCATATGAAAGCGGAATTTGCATAGTTTGTGCAATCTTCATGCAGAAAGCAACAGAGCTAATGTTAATACCAGGTCTAACACAAATCTCTTTGTTGTGGCACTCCCTAACAAACATTATTTTATGCTCAACACACTATGATTGCAGTAAGCTCCTATCCATGTTCGGCATAAATTACCACCAACAAGAAAAACTGAAAGGGTTTAACCAACCTGAGTAACAATAGGAGCACCAGCACGACCAAGTCCTGATGACCGTATTACAGGGAACCCGGGATCTTGTCCATAGAGTGAAATTCCAGAAGGTGGAATATGTGATTCCAATAGAATTTCACGGTCAAGATACAGAGATTCCCTCTTTGATGAGAGAGGATAATCATTGCCCAGTCCAGGCTGAGAAGAAGCATACGACTTCTCAGGCCGTGGCTCTGCTTGGCGATCTTGTGAGATTGTTGTGTTGCGCTAAAAAATGGAGACAAACATGAATTAGCAAACTGCAATACATTGACAACTGACAGAAATGAAAAGAAAAGGAAGATATAGGCTTACAGTCTTTTCAAAAAGTGGAACCACGCTATGATCAACCAAGAACTTCCTTAGATGCCCTACTACAGCTTCTAGTGCTTTTAGGACTTTCAAAGCTTCTCCCTGCAAATCCACAATCCTCTCATCTGCTGCTACATAAAATGGCACTTCATCTAAAACCACAAATTAAAACAGGAAGTCATTTTGGATACACATTGCACGCAAATTGGATAAAAGTGGAACTCGAGAATGAGAAAAGGCTGTAAGTGATTTCAACACACTTAAACAATGAAATAGAAAGAACACTTTTCAGAAATAAATCACATCTTGGTAGCTTTAGCCTTCAAGATGGAGCAACCAAATATACGCTATTCTATGGGAACCAAGGCTAATACAGAGAATCATTAAGGGAATCTCAGCATTTAAAACTATGATCAGATTCCATGCACATCATCAGAACGATTCCAAATCTTGCATCAACAGGGAAGTTTCCAAATTCTGTTTTATCGAACTCTCTGGTTGCCATACAACCTGAGAGCTTACATTTAAAACTCCTAATCTTTTTACATCCTGAATTTCATTCCCTGAAAGATCTTCAATTCCAGATAAAGCAGACCCAACAGCGGCAGCCATTGGGCAGAGTTGACCATACATCTCCATTGACCATTTAATCCCCCAAGTCCATGGGACAGCTTTTTTTCCAAAGAGTAGCAAAGAATTTATCTATAGAATGAATGCACCAGTACACTAGCATTTCAAGCTGATAGATGGGGCGGAGTGATTTGCTCTCTTTGTTGCTCCCTTTATATGCTATCGCAAACCTTCTCTTCCAAGACCCGTCGGCACAAAAGTAAGCTGACATTGGTTAAATTTTACAAGTGAATTCGATCCCACCCTCTCCCCCAAATGACTGAAAATTTCAACCATGATATATCACAATTTTTTTCTTTAACAGCATAAATTTTGTAGGAGCCACAGGTTAGGGTAAAATGGGATGGTACTGAAAAACCTTTGATATACACATTCGAAATGAGGTAGATGAATTATACAATAAGGCAAATTCTCATTGTGACATGGTTCCTCTAATGTCATGCTTGAGGCTTTTTTATCTCATTATACTTAAGACATGAACTAACTTATTACAAAAAGTTTCAGGAGAGGTCACATTGTCTAGATCTATGGCAGTATGGAACAAAACAGGAATGACAACTTCACCATGACAAAGGACCTGCAAACAACCGATTGCCATTCAATAAAATGTTTAAGCTTCACTCAAGATTAGATATATCTACGAATCTGAACATCTCCCTCCCAATCAATAGCAAATGTGGAGTTTATCATTTGCATACTCATTTCCCTAACGACCAACCAAATACACCCATTTGTCTCATTCCATATTGCAAAATAAGTAGAACATCATCAACTAACTTTTGATGTACTTGGTAATTTCTTTCACTAACGGAATTATAACAATTCTTTCTATCTATGGCTTCAAACCAAGTAAACATGGCTCTACAATTTCAAAATTTAGAACCAAAGTCCGATAACTACTTGATGAAAGTAGTGGAGGAAAGTCACACATTGAAAAGAAGAAAAAAAAGAAAAAGAAGTGAATAAGTTACATATAATGGTGGAAGCCAAAACCTACTAATAAGGTTGATCCTTTAGTGTGGGAAACTCAAGCCTTTGATGCCCAATATTAAAACTTATGAAGTATTCGAGCAAATTTTGATTTTGGCAATGGAGTAATTGAGTAACCTCCTACCGTGATATTCGGTCCACATACAAGAGTACAAGCATATAAAGGCCTATGTGTAGAAGGAAAATGTCTACACGTAAAGGAGAGTGATGATATAAAAGGCTCCCGCTTGTGCACTAGTAGAGCCCATGAAGAAAATGTGAGGCTCACACGTGAGGAGGAGATGAAAGGGGTAATGAAAAGTCACAGATTGAAAAAATATAAAGTGAATAAAGCGCGAATAATGGAGCAAGTCAAAACCTACTAATAAGATTGACCTTTTAACATGTGAAATCAAGCCTTTGTAAGTAATCCAAGATTTCAACACTACATGTACCTTGTAATATTTCAAATATATGCTAATAGTCTATTTACTTAATATTTGCTGTGACATTGTTGACTTTTAAGTATTTTTTTTATCTAACTTTATTTTTGAATAACTTTTACCTATTGAAACAAATTAGTTGAAACTTTTTTGGAGAAAGAAATTAGTTGAATTGAATGCTTTGGAGCATAAATATCATGAGATATTAAGGTAGAATGTAAAAATAAAAATAAAAATGTACGAGTTCAGATTTTTAATTAATGAAATAAAGTATTTAAAATAACATGAATGTATTTAGTTAGACAATGCGAGTTTTACGTCCTGTACTACAAATCTGTTTTAGCTTAATATTCCTTCAGGCTTCAACCACATTACCAGCCACAACTTGTACAAGGGTATGGGTCACACAGAACCCTCCAAACTTATCGAGGATATCCAAAACTAGTTGACTACAATTGTAATTTTTATAAGAATACAGATTAATGATCCATAACTAACCTCCTAGGAAAATGCATTGAAGCTTGCAATGAAATATTCTAAAGATTAAAGCTAAAGATCACAGTATATGATAAGCAGGAAAGCAGAACAATAGGCATTCTTTTGATTTAAACAAAAATCCAATTAATAACAAACAAAACCAAAAGACAATATCACAAAAAGAATTATGATGATGGAACTTTCAACATACCTCCTGATAACACACGCACAGAAGCACCAGTGCTCTCCTGTATTGACTTAATTAGCGAACCTTGTTTTCCAATCAAATTAATGGCCTGTGTAGAGGCCACCAATAACCGAATTGAACAAAACGCAACTCCAGCACACCCACCCTCAATCTCGGAAAAGCCGGCAACACGTTTGAAAATTCTTATTACAGCATCCATGGCAGGTGATAGAGGTGCTTCTGGCTCTTCCTTTCCTGATACCAACACCTAAAAGTGAATTATATCAAAACTTCGGTGTCAGGTAGCATGATTCCATATTTGACATATTGTTTGACTCTTCATTAGTACTAATTTATTTAGCTCTTTTACAAACATTTTGAAGGTTATGGTATAGATGTTTAGGGGTGGCACGCCCTAGAACTGACTCTAATTCTACCAAGTGATGCAATTCTAAATGTATGGTTTAGCTCTACACTATCTTAGAAACTAAATTCTTTTCTTTTTAATTCCTCCATGATCTGAACAAGTGAAAGCACCGAACTTCCCAGCAAAAATCATGATTTTACAATGAAAATAAAAGAAATAGACTCACAATGCGATCAGGTGTGCCAGCAGCGCCGTCGAGGACGCGGATGCGAGCTCGCGTTTCCTCGCACATCTTCTTGATGAGCTCGCCTTTGCGCCCAATGATGCTACCGACCTTGAGGACCGGCACGATGACCCGAAACACGCAGTCCCCGGGCCATCCCGGCCATTTCTTTTCC
>JAYMTE010002682.1:0-10844 GCA_036897545.1 Pelargonium fulgidum
TTCTGTTTAGGATTACTGGGACCGGGAACCAACACTGTCAAGAACATGTAAGGCTCCTTCATACACATCCCTGGAGGCAGATTGTAAGGGGTTAATATGACGGGCCAAGAAGAGTACTGCTTGCCAGATGAGCCGAACGGACTAAACCCGTCTGTGCACAACCCCAACCGGATGTTACGGGGATCAGAAGCGAACTCTCTGTTGGTTTCATTAAAAGCATGCCAAGCCTCACTATCACACGGATGACACATCGTCTGCTCATCGTCCGCAGATTCCGTCGCTGATTAGCGATGGAATCAGTCCATCGCCGATTCCGTCGCTGATCAGCGACGGAATGAATCCGTCGTTGATTTCGTCGCAGATCAGCGACGAAATCAGTCCGTCACTGATTTCCGTCACTGATAAGGTTTTTTCTTGTAGTGAATTAAAGATCTTGACATTGGAAGCTTGAATTGAGATTTGATTGAACACTTAATAGAGCTGGACAACAGAATTTGGACACTAAGCTAGTAACCTTTACTAACATGGACAAGATGACATTACACCTCACACTCTTAGTGTGCTCATGTTTGACCTAAAGTCAAAAAGGCACTTCACCCATGTATTCTAAAGGCAGCTCCCATTATAAGATTACGCTTTATTTTAATTTTTTAGAAATTCCAAATTTAGGCGACAAGAATCTTCAAAGATTTGAAGGTTCTGGGTGAAGACTCTGGTGTCGAAATTCGTAGCTTTGAAGATCCCAGTCTCCAAAATCTAGAATTTCCAAAAAATAAACCAGATGTCCAAAATGAAATCCAAATCCAAAATCAAAATCAAACTGTACACTAAATAAAATAGTCAAATTGAAACTCAAACTCTAAAATGTTCCCAAAATGAAAACCAAATATGAAAATGATAAAAATCAAAGCAAAATCAAGAAATTTTGTTTTCATTGATTGTGTTCTTGTGGAGCTCAGTCATGGTGACAAATTCAACTATAGGTGTGTGTTGGTGGAACTATATCAGTCTACAGCTATAGGCTCCTATCCTCCACTGGTGAGAAGACAAGACCATTAAACAAAAATTTGGGGGAAAAGGAAAAGGCTAAGTCATAAGAGCATATTTGTTATTGATGTGCTTGTTCTGACTAGGTCAACTTAACCACACCAAGAGTAAATGTCTTCTTGTCCACGTAAGCAATAATATATAGCCTAAGTGTACAAGTCCTTTTCAAGTCTCAAGTCTTCCTTCCTAGCAAAGGTGTCTTGTTCTAGCCGTCTTGTGTCCTGCGTGATGACAACACACACAAGAAGCGAAGTACCTAGGGTGGTTTATCTGGGATGATGTATAAAGTGTGAGAGTAAGTCCTTTGTGAGAAATAAGAGAGTTCTAGAGAGCTTTTCTAGAGAGAGAAAACTAGAGAGATAAGTGAATGTGTGAAATGAGATCAAGATTCAAGGTTGGGATACCTCTTTCTTACAACGAGAGGTATTTATAGGCTCTTACCATCTTGTATCACATTTCCCCTTTTGATTGGTTATTGATGATAGGAGGCCCATCTAAGTCTAGTTGGCCTTTCAAGCCCAATTGACCCACTTTGGCTCAATGAGCCCACCAAGCCCTTTTGTGTTATTGGGCTTCTCTCTTTAGGATGTGTTGTGTATGCGTGTCAGGAGGCTTGAGTGTCTTATATGCTTCTTGCGTGATGAGTTGACTCGCCGAATCATTTGTGAGCCTTTGTCCTGCTGGACAACGTCCTAGGAGTTTGGGAACAATGATGTTGTGATGTCTTGTTGGTGCGTCTAGGAGGAGCCATGGCATGGAAAATACCTTGCAAGATTCAAATTGAAATGGTTTGAGATGTCACATGTCCCCTTTCACAGTTAGAAAGGTGTTGGAGTTTAAGTGCCTTGCTTAGAAGCTTATGCTCCGTAGGGAGTCTTGTCACATGTCCCCTTTCATAGTTAGAAAGGTCTCCCATGTTGTGGATGATTTTAACTCAAGTTTGGGAGCTCTTTATTGAAGTTGGGTCTGTTAGACCATGGGACGCAATACTTAGAGAGCTTGCAATGGTGTGGAACAAGAGCTACTTGTGTCATGGTGAGATGAAGGTCGCATGTCTCAGAGTGGAGCAAGGACCACATGTCTGGAGTGGTCAAGGAGGTACTTAGTCATGGAAGGATTGAGGTCGCGTGTCGCAGGGTGAGACGAGGACCACATATCTAGTCCGGAGCGGGTAGAGCATGGATGTCGCAACATGGTGTGCATTAATTGCCGCGACACTGATCCAAACACTGCTTGTGTGTCTGGCCAGACACACGCCATTGTCGCGGCAACGGATGCTTCGACATTGATATGGGAATGCTGGTGTGTCCGGGCAGACATGTTTGGGTGTCCAAGCGAACACGTACCGATGTCGCGACAATGGGTGTGGATGTCGCAACATTCGGTCTGTGTCAACTTATTCTTCGTCTTTTTGAGGCCTTCAGGAGTTCTTGCGTGTTCAGGTTTGGTTTGAGGACGCTCTGTGACTTCATTTGTGTCATCTCAAGGCCTTAGACCCTTCCGGGTCATAGGTCATGTGTAACCGCATTAATCAGAATCGGGCTGCCTACATGGCACTGAGGTAACCACTTGTCGTCATGCGATTCGCTCTGAGTCTTATGATTTTTTGGGTAGCATTGGATATTTTCAAGAATTATTAGGTCATATGCTTGTCATATGCCGTATATAGTTCAATTTTGCGTTAAGTTTGAGAAAAAAAACTTAGGTACCCCAAAACTGCGTTTTGTAACATAAGTATATTATGTGTTTTGGGACCGTAAAATAGACTCCCTATCTGTCATTACACCTTAAATCTTTATATACTAGGACCATACATACAATAATATTTTGTAAGAAAATATAGAAAGAAAAAGTGTGAAGACAAAAAACACTTTATCATCTTCCTTATAAGCATTCCAAAACCAGCAATTTCGTAGTATGGACACACTGAATAGACACGTTTTCGAGAGAGCTAAATAATAGGTAGTAATAATTTATTGTAGAAAGCTGAAAGAGAAGCTTTTGTAGCAAGTGAATCCTGTTTTATATCGATGATTGTTACATAAAACCAGACAAAAAAATCTTGCAAGCCTTTGTATATTTGCTACTGGTTAGTCCACTAGCAAGCTTTATTGCCTTATTATTGCCATTCCATTGCTTTATGGAATAGAAACGCGGTTTTGGCTTCCTGTACAGATTACAAGAAAATCTCATACTCACACATACTCACTCACACATATACTATTACTCAATCCCATACAACACTCATGAGAGGTCTCGAACACGAGTTCTCGAGTTTGCACCCAAGCATTTCTATCACTTGGTCAAGTGGGCGGTGGCTCGTGTGACCCATTTCAAAATCTTTCAATATACCCTTTTCTCTTGTCAAGCTTTTTCATGTATGGTTTGTTTTTGTTTTCTTACCAAAATCACCAATAACTTTAATAATTCAATAGACTACGAGAAAGAATTACGTAAAAATATACTATTTCTCTCTCCTCTTTCTTTTATAAATTTGATACGATGCCATCGAATTTTCAATTAGTAACAGGTTGTTTGGTAAAGCTAATTGGTCTGTGAAGTCCATTTTTGTAGTTCCTTATGCTACCTCACACAATTAAGGCTTGTAGGGACTTCATTGTGCGCCCGAGTACAAAGGTAGTACAGAAGCATATCGACTTGTTCAGCGCCCGCGCAAGGTGAGTGATAAAATTAGAACTCCAGACATCAAAGTAGATTATTTCTTAATATCGATCAATCGCGCGCTGACACCCCGTAAATAGTCTTAGCCAACCATATAGACATCACCCTATCTACAATTTAATAATGAAGAATTAATTTGTCGATTGAATTATAAATTAACCATCTCACTGTCAACGAGTTGATTACTACGTACACACGTATCTGTCTTGAAGATTCTTCAACTGGACATAATTTTATTGGGTGAACCAGTTATAATCACATATTTATATGCATGTGTGAGCTTTATATATAGATTTTTCCTTTCTGATACACCTTTGACCTTAAAGGAAAAGAAACAGACATGTATTGATTTGTATTATAAATTTTATGACATGTATTGATTTTAAGGTCATTGTATTATAAATATTATATGACAAAGGTCTACTTGCTAATAATGGAAATCTATATGAATTAAGAAATGCATGTTGCATCAGCATTAGTCAAAAAAAAAAAAAAAAAAAAGAAAAAAAAAAAAGAAAAAGAAAAAAAGAAAGTCATGTTGCATCCAAATGTATAGATTCGTAGTAGGTGACATGGCAATTCTGTTATAATTTTGTGATAATTATCCAACTTGTCTCCAACTCTCCATTGTGATAATTTTGTGAAGTGTGATCTTCTCTGTTCAAAAATACTTTCCAATTTTAAAAATAATTTACAACTTTCATAGCTAATTAACTAGTGACGTACTTGTTTGACTCAGGTCAAAGTAAATATACTAAAAGTTTGTGTAAAAATCTCAAGTGTTACAATTTGTCCATCGACCTGTCACCTGAAATGACAAATATACCAAAGAACGATGACCCGTGGTAATGTTCTTGGGATGAGATCTCGGCCAGCTAACACGAAGCTCCTGAGAGCGTTTAGAGAGAGAATGCTAGAGAGAGTGTAAATTGTTAGAATGAGAGATCTCCTCATCTTAGTAGGAGGGGTATAAATACTAATCCCAAATAAAGTGTCACGTATCATCGTGTGATTTGTTGCAATCAAAGTGGACCCCACTTGGGTGGCTTGGAGCGTTAGCAGGTTGGCATGTTGCGCGCTTGTCGAGAGAAACTGACCCCTTCCATTGTCCCGTGTGCTGGGAGCGTACGGTGAAGACCTTGGAAGCCTCTATCGCGTGGGATAACATCCCACGACTTTGAAATTAGATTGGATGTTAATGATGTTTGTTGTTATAACATGGATCTGGTCGTCGTGACATGGCATGGATGGACGGACGCCTTCGTGGGATGGATAGATTTGGGCACCTTCGTGGGACTGACAGATCTGTGTGGTTTCACGGATGGATGGACAGATCCATGGGCTTTCATCGATGGATGACAAATCTGGATGTTGGTTAGACAAGATCCGTCGGTGGGTTGGCGGACATGCTTAGGACAAATGGCTGGCTCATGGAAGTTGAACAAGCAACCCTCGTCGCGACGAGCCATGGCTTGTTGACCTCTTTGGTCTTGGCTAGCTCACGGATGGATGGATGGCTCGTGTACGTTGGTCAAACACTCTCTGTTGTGACGAGTGTCGCGACGAGGTATGTCTTGTTGACTTGTGAAGGCATTCGTGGCCTTTTGTACGGACATAAAAAGTTGGCTGGTCAGGCACCATCCGTCATGACAACGGTTGCATAAGGAATGACGGGCTGACTTTCAAGGCTATTGCACAAACGAATGGCCAAAGATGTTGAACATCCTTTGTTGTGACCGTCGTCGTGACAGGCGGTGTATGACCGCTTGATTTGTCCATTTCCTTGCTTCTTTTGACTATGGATTCCTCAGACAGACTTGCCTTAATGTTGTGAGGTTCTATGAGTTGTCAAAGTTCCTTAGTTCGGGAGTGCACAAATTGTCATTGTCTCCCCCCTCCCTCGTCGAGGATGAGGAGCGATGCAAATGTTGGTTGCATTTATATTATGTCATCGTCAATTTTGAATAGTGCATGCTTGCTTGCTTGATTGGATTTGAGCTTTTGGGGGCTTCTACATGCTTTTTAACAGTTAAAAATATATATATTCTGATACTTCTAAATGCCCCCTTGCATGTTTGGAATTGGTCAAAAATTGAATTTTGGAGCGTCTTGCTCAAATGGGTTGGATAATTGCTCTTGTCGCGACAATGTCGTCGCGACCAGATTCGTTCGTTGCGATAAGTGTAGCCCTCGACCTCATGATTTAGTTTTTCATATTTTCATCATTTCGGGTCATGTCTTTGCATTTTTTGGGTCCTTTAATGATATATTGATGATGTATTTTTTCCTTTCGGGTTTTAGAAAAGTCTGAGTTGTCCTGGGAGGGTCGGTTGGCTCGTGACGCCTTTTGTCTCATGGCCCGGCAAATGGCTCTTGGTATTGTTCATCACGTGTCATTTGTGATGTTGTCAGATATGGTGTCGTCCAAGAAAAAGAAGTCCGGGGATGTGGAGGAGATCACGCCTGCCACCGCCAAGGGCGATTCTTCTAAAGGAAAGAGAAAGAGCCTCCTCGACGAGGAGGTGTCAGTCGTCATTAGGGAGCACTCTCCCATGGATGTAAAGGACCACTCGCCAATCAATTTTGGGTCGCCAAATGAGGTAACCATTGTGAGGACGCCAGGTGACGGTAAGGGTTGATGTTTAAAAGTGCGCCGGTTTTCCTGTTCGTTTGTGATAATTAGAGGGATGTTGGTTTGACACCCATGTTAGACGAGGATAAGCTTGCACCGTCCGATGAGGACGATGAGGATGATGAGCAAGAGGAGGCGAGCCCCCATTCGGACTCAAAGGAGGCCCCTTTCCTGGTAGCTAACACGAAGACTTATGACTTGTCCCTGGACCTCTTCACCTTCTTGGTCGCAAGACACCTTGAGAGCTTGGTATGGGTCCTCTCCTTCTTACCGGCATTGAGGGAGTTCTATCAATGGTTCCCATTTTCTATTGACTAGTGTGTTGACACTCGGAAGATTGACTGACGTTGCCTTCATTCCAAGGGGCTTTGGGTGCTGCCACAGATCAAACCTGTTATGACTTTTGAGGGGATGTACCGTGACTCGAGTTCTTTTGTGAACATCTTTGAGTCCGATATTGCTATGGTCGAGGCTTCCCTTCTTAAGAATGAGACATGCCTCTTAAATTGTGACCACTTTGACTTAGTTACTATGCAGGGAAGCACCCGTTACAAGATGACCGGCGCAAGAGATTCTTTCCCATCGTCTAGTCACCTGATCGGCCGAACCAACTAGCTTAGGTTGGCACAATGTAGTTTTGTTTGTTGATTCTCTTGTAACTTTGTTAGTGTGTCTTGGTTACAAGCACCTTTTGAGTTATCAAATGAAACGAGTGCGCATGGATTCTATTTACATCTCGTTTTGTATGCTTCATGCTTTGTGTTGAGTGGATGTATGGTTTTTATGTGTTTGTGTTTGTTGGCCCCTTGGAGGCATTGTACGCCATTTTGTGTGTGCGTAATAGCTTGAGTTGGAAAGCTTGCCCGCCCAAGTGCGGGATGATGTTGAGTGACCCGTTGATGGGTCGTCGAGATCTCCGATGGTATCACCTTTCCAGTGGCACCACGCGATTGTCCTTTTGGGGGGACCTAGTTGGTTTCACGTGGAGTGTGGTCACGCGTGAATTGATCTATTGGAGGATCATTTTGATCTCCAATGATGACACCTTTCAAGTGACACCGCATGGGTTACTATCCTTTTGAAGGACTTGATGGTTCAACGCTGAGCGTGGTTGCACGTGAATTGATCCGTTGGGGGATCACTTTGACCTGCATGGATGCCACCTTTTGAGTGAAACCGAACCGCACGGGCGACCGTCCTCTTGAAGGACTTGTTGGTTTGACATGAAATACACATGTCGCGGCACCGATACGTTCAAGCATTGAGAAACATGTTCCATGCCTTCCAGAGTATGGCAGTAAATCCTCTTCGACCCCGGACGACCCATGACAAACAAACACCTTTACACAAGGTTCTCAAAAGGCCAAAACCTCACCAAGTCACTTTCAAGATGCTCCAACAAGTCATCAAAACATCAACACTGCAAAACTACCATGATGTTGTCTTGCGAGGCAAAGGCTCACAAGGGTTCGGTGAGCTCCCCATCACGCGAGACACGTATGGGGAACCAATGTCTTCTCCGACTTGCATGAGCAGCGCACCCGGAGAGCAAGATCCCGAAAACCACAAATGGGCTTGATGGGCCAAAGTTGGTCAAATGGGCTTAGATAGGCCTCACACTTTCCAACAACTAATCATACGCTGATATGTGACACTAGTTGGTAAGAGCCTATAAATCTTCCACCCCCCAACCTTCCACCCCTCCCCCCAGTAAGAAAGAGGATCCCAATTTCATTCTCTCATTTTCACTTGTCTCTCTAACTTTTTCTCTCTAGAATAGCTCTTAGAGTTCTCCTATTTTCTACAAGGACTTACTCCAACGCCGGAGGCGTCGTCCCGGAAACACCATCCCAGGTTTTTCATTCTTTGGTGTGTTGTCTTCTTGCAAATCACAGGACCGTGAAGACTATACTATTGCTTGGAGGGAGAAAATTTGTCCATAAGATAATTTCACTAAGACTTGAACACTTAGGCTAGACCGATGTGTTAACGTGAACAAGAAGACATACATCTCCTAGTGTGTTTGTATGTATCTAGTCAAAACACGCGCATCAGCAAACAAAACCTTAATTAGTGAAACTAAAAGAGTACTAGTTTAGAAAAATACAAGATCATTTAACCGTAAATCTAACTAGTTGAATAAATGATTTTTTTTTTATTTCTTCTAAACACCAGTAATGAAATCAAGTATTTCAAATTATCAATGTCAATTTTAAATATTATAGGACAGTCAAATGTAATATACACATGTAGGTGAGAAATATGAGTTGGCCGTAACTTTCTTTTTAAAAAAAAAAAAAAAATTGTTTTCCTCTAATTAAGTGATAAGATAATGTTATGAAATATACTATACCATTTTATTATTGATTATGAACATTTTATGATTATTAAATAAATTTATCTTTACTTATAATTATAAAAAAAGGTTCAAATTATTTTTGTGACATCAGATTTTATGTTGAGAGTAAAGGAAAAGGTAATAATGAAACAAATTTTGGGGAAGGCATACGTGGCGGCAAATGGAAATGCCGACAATCGTTTTCAAAGGTATATGCCAATGATGTGACCCTTCATTTAATTTGTACAACTCTCACAGATTCCTAGCTCTTCAAATTTTCAAATATATTAATCAATAATTCTCATCCACATATTTAGCTGGGGTAAGGGATTTATGATTTTTATGTTTTGATTTAATTTGATTTTTAAATTTATTTTAATAAAAAATAATCTTAAATTTTAATATTTTAAACTATTTTAGTTTATGAATTTTGTTTTAACTTGAAATAATTCTTAAATTTTGAAATAATGACTCAAAATAGTTATTGTCCTCAAAATTTGTATCAAAATTTTTTAAATTGGTTCAATATTTGAAAGTTTACAGTAACCAAATTGGGTTAAAACAACAAAGTTCAAGGACTATTTTTGGTTAAAAAAAATTTAGGAACAAATTAGATCAAAACATCAAAGTTCGGAAACCAAATTAGATATTTTACCTTTAATTTACCATAAATGTTTATAAGAGTTGGTAAAACTCTTCAATAGTTCAAATATAATGTATTAGAATAATTTGATACATGCTCGTTACTACTGCATGAACTCTCATAAAATATATAACTAAATTGTTTTTCACAACATTTGTACACAATTAAGTGATTGAATTTTTTTTAGATCAAATAAGTGATTGAATTTTTAATTTTGAATAACTTAGTAAAATTTATTAACGGTGTTAACTTTTTATAGTTAAAATAATTATGTGACTTTTTTATGATGTTGGGATGCCACTTTTAATAATAAAATAATTTTAGCGTTATTTGTCAATTAATTATTAGTTTAAATTAAATTAAATAAATTTTAAAATATTTTTTCTATAATAATCCCTTTCCCATGTCAATTTTATTTACTTTTTTTTCTCAATGATTTCATCTAGTTAGAGCTTTGCTATTTGGATCCAAATCTACATGTATCATAAATCCAATCCGGAAAAAATTCTATTAGGATTATATTTTAATGGAATTGGATCTCTTTTTTTTTTTGCAAAGTTAAAACAACTGAATTGGATTGGAAAAATCTGCTTATTTTACACTTAAAATACAAATTCTATCAATTCTAATCTGATCCGATCCGATCCAATGGCAAATCTAAATTGCACATCTACATCCATGTGTTGTTCCTCTGAAGGCGCCATATCGTTGTTTGGTCGGGGTGTTCGTTGGTGCCCTCTGTCTTGATCGAGATTGATCTTCTTATTTTTAATGATCGATCCGACATAGCAAAGCCTCTCTCTTAATGATTTTCTTCTTCTCCTTTTATAGGGGATCTCTTGGAGTTTTGTGATGGGCTTTATTGTTTTACAAGTGGATTGCAGATCTGTCGGATCCAGCGGTAGATCAAATGGGCCTAGCAGGCCCAACACTTGCCCTTCTTCCTGAACTGGTCAATTTAACAATGGAGTTGTGGCATGCATGCTTGGTTCATCTAGGAGTTGCTTCATGTCGGGTGTTGTTGGTTGCGAGCTTAGCAGACCCAATACCTTACGAATAGCTTTAGTTTGTGTCTATTCGCTGAGGAATGTTTGGGCGGTCTTGTGGTTTCTTTTTAGGCCACAATTGGTATAACTTTTGTGTTTACATGAGTAAATAACAAAGAAAGTTGAAGAGACAAAAGATGAATAGTAAAGGGAGAGATGGATGGGGATACGAATTGGAGGTGAAATAATTAAATACAACTAGTGGGGATTATGCAACAGTATATTTGTCATCAATGTTACCGGCCAGTAAATTACCCAACCTCCACTGTAAGAATTGGAGAGTTATAGGTGTATGTGACCCCAAAGCCATGCATACTACTGTGTTAAATTTCAATATTGTGGTAAATATAATGGTTTGGACTTCCTATACTAAAAGGTCAATCTTATTTGTAGGGTTTGGCTTCTACCATTATATTTAACTCATTCTCTTTATATTTATTCGATATGTGACATTTA
>JAYMTE010002683.1:0-10835 GCA_036897545.1 Pelargonium fulgidum
ATCCTCAGATAAAACAGCCTTGGCAAAGTCCCGTTGGATATTAAGTTCAATTTTAGGGAACAGTTCAAGAAGAGCAAAAGATGCGTAAAAGTGGACATCATACGTGCACCACATGATATATTCCACTCCTTCCAAGTACAAAAACCTACCCACATCGTCATCATCATGCAGGGAGAGATGTAAGGAATGGTTGTCGTTACCCATTCTACATGCTGCCTGTTCCTCTTCATATGAGCTTTTACTAATATTACCATCACCAGTTCCATTAAATCCATTAACAGTACACTCAACCTTTGAAACTCTTCTGCAATTTACTTCAGCCTCTGTCACTTTTGCTTCTCTGGTTTCTACTGACTGATGCTGATTGTTTCTCATGTCTGCAGCTGGCAACTGAGAGTCTGTGCACACATAAGAAAAAATAGAAATAAAGCAGCAAAACAACAGAACTTCAAGTTCCCGTGGCCATCACATGGCCAAAAAAGAAAGAAGTTGCCTTCAATGAAATAACATGCATTGTCAATGCTAAAAGATCATAATATTCATGTGAAATAGCATGTAGATTAGTACCAATCCATATTGTTCCACCAGCAACCAGAAAGTAGAGTTCGTTAAACAATGTGAACTTGTACCTGCAAACATTAGATTGTAAGATCATATGTCTTCCAAAAGTTAATATACACCATCAAACATATAAGCAATTTTATTTAAGCCAAAGCCCATTAAAAAAATAACAAACTAATCCGCCCAGCCTAACATGAGTGTATTGTTTCCTATTTTGCAAAAATTAAGGATAATTTGATCAGTACTTATTTTCCTTCATGTGCCCCCATTTGACTTTATTGTCACAAACTCAAGATGTTCTAACTAACTTATATAAGGGACATTATTGGGAATTTATGTATACCTAATTTACCAAAAACGACAGAGAACACTCATTTTGGGACAGGAGTACTAATTTGTGTCAAGACTGCTACTTGATGTAGGAACAGTTAAAAGTTTTTTTTGTTTGTGGGTCAAGTAGTTCACCAGGAATAATGAATCGAAAGCTGTTCAAAACTAAAGTTGAACTAATCAAAAGAGACAGGAAGTCAATGTCTGAAACAGATACAACACCCATGAAAGAGAAAGGGAAGACATAGTAGTTCTTAAGACGTGGAAAATAGGAAGTTTCACATAGATATGGTAAAACCAAGTCATTATGCCCTTCAGTCCAACTAAACTTAAAGAGTACCATATCAAATTTCATTTTTGATATAACCATCAACATAATGCTGAGTCCTTTATCACCAAAATAAAAAAGACTCACCGATTAAGAGACTGCATAAGTTGCAAAATAGAACATTTAAGAGTTATGCATCTTATCAAGAAGAAGAATAAAGAGAAAATAATTGCATTTAGAAGTCACCATTCTGGTAGCCTGGCATCCTGCAGGACAGGAGCTTGCCATTTCTCTATTTCCTCTTCCCACCGCTTATAATCTGATTAACAAAAATGGCACAAAGGTTCCGTAAAACAGAAATTCAGAGAAGAACCATGATCAATAAAGTATAAAACACTTTCAAATAAGTAATGCATACTTGTTAGTGCGTCATGCACCAGATTCAAAGCTGCTCCTTCAGAAGTGCCGTAGTATTTTGTATACCTCCTGAACTAAAGAAACAAGCTCAGGTAACGATCACCATGATATAAGATGTCATGTTAAAGATAATATAGTGATCAGATCCAATCAAGATCATAGAAGATGTTTATCCATAGTATTGACGCCCCACAAAATGTGCAAGGAAAGCCCGAAGTATTCAATCTCAGGCAGACAATCTTTTATAGATGGTTCTAGGGCTTAGCCAATTCTTTGCTCTCGGTTTTGAAGTTTATCTTTTTTGTTGAGCATTTGGGAGGGATATAAATAAGGAGTTGAGTCAAGTCAAGAAGCATTTGGCTCACCAGAAGGATAGCAATAGCATGTCCATCCCTGCCCTGGGCTTCACTGAATAAGGATTTGTTGTATATTTAAAATATTACCTTTTTTTATCCTAATTATTCCAAACCATGCAAAGCATTTGCTATGTTTTAAATTTTAGTATCAATCAAAGATTTCAACATCGGCACAACAACCAAAATGGTACTGCAGTAGAGACAGGGAGCCACAAGAAGTCAAGAACAGACATACATAATTAATCTAAAAGATCCAAATTTTTTGACGATATTAAGTCTCAACTTCAAACATGCACAACACACATAAGCAATAACATATTATTATTACCTATGATATGAGCTCCCCTTCGAGAATTTCACTCTTGGAGATGACCATGCTAGAGCAAATGCAATGGTGCACTTTCCATGAGGTTCCACCCATGCAGAGGCCGAAACTGCTGCACAATGAGTCTCTCCGGGTGATGAAGGCATGCTTGGTCCAGAGTGGAAGTTTTTTTGATCGAATTGCCCATCCTAAAATTATGTGCACACATCAATAATAGTTTTGGTAGGCAGGTATGAATTTTCAGTCACACAAGATTTTCAAGGGAAATAGACTAAAATAGGAATTGTAAGGTATGAATTTCAATCACACAGACTTTCAAGAGTTACACTGAGAGTTATGACAACACAAAGTTCCAAAGAGGATAGGTGATCAAACATTAAGCATTCCTAAGTAAGGTAGGCACATGGCAACAAACAAACAGAAAATAATAGGAAAGAACCAGTACCTGAACCATTTTACCCCACATATCCTTTGCTGTGACAGAACTTCCTTCAGAAAGCCCAAAACATGGCAAAACTGTAACATTCACGTTCTGAGTTTCACAAGCAGCAACTGCAAATGTAACAGGAGGATTGTCCTTCGCGGTCCTGCAATATTGAGATAATCCTCACACACTAAATATAATAATTAATAAGTAAAAAGTTAAATTAATATCCCTACATGGCTAATGACAACAGAGAAATCAAACTTACTTCCAAAAAAAAAACTTCACGAACAGAGTAGCAATTCTAAAAATATTAAAATATCTTAGGGTTAAAAGATGTCACATGTTGATACCAAGAGTTGCAGCCTGCAGGTAAGCTGCACTCTCGATGGTCGATAGACCTTTTAAGCACCCCAAGTTATAAAGGGGTAGTTATCTAGTAGTGGCATTACTTGAAAATGCACAAAGGTACTCGAAAAGTTATTGGATAATTCAAATGAGTAAGAGTGTTTTGATACTTTGTTTCTTTTTATATCATGAGTAGTACACTACTTTGAGCACCTTTAATATATTAAGTAGCTTGCCTTAAGAAAGAGGCAGCCTAACCCTAATTGCTCATCGGGGCAGAAATGTATCAACAGGAACATATTAAGGTTATAGGTTTGGCCATTTAGGACAGACTGGAGAAAGAGTATAAAAGTAGAAGATCCTATGTTGTTTTGCAAAAAGGATCATTTTCCCAACCTCAATGTTATATAAGAGTCTGAGGTATGATGCAACAACTAGATCATATGTGGATCACATATGAAAGGGACAGTCAAAAGTGATTTCCGGATTTCCAAATTCCATCGGCTCCCTATGATTGAAACAGGTAAGCATAAACCATAAAACTCTACACTAACAAACACAATGAAATCCTCTATCAAATCCAATATTCTGGTGTCTGTTGTACGTAATTAGGTGTCTATTTACCCACTCTTCATAGTTATACCAACAAACCTGCAAGAATTATCTACTATAGTTTTAATTTCAGTTTTCTAGCGCCCTTATAGATTAATCATTTGAAAACAAAAAGTTCAGGCCTCGCCTTGTTTTTTGTGTTTCAAAAAAAAATTGTGGGGGTTGAAATGGAGCATTAGGAGAAGAAAGGATTCTGGGTTCGCCTCTACTTTCATCTGTTAGAACATAGAAATGATCTAGAGGACTATGCAAACCAGTTTTCATATAGAGCTATTAAAGTTTTGTGACTTACTTGTGATGTAGAAGCACACCAGAGACTCCATCTTCACCTCTATCAAAAAAAAAAAAAAAAGGGAAGAAGAAGAAGAAGGGAAGAGAAGAGTCAATTATGAATTTCCATATATGTAAAGCTACACCAATGCAAAAGTAATCATGTACTAAATCTACTCACACGAACGGTTCATTCACGTGATCTCCTGATAAATGTGAGACACCTCCAATTGAATTCTGAAAGGAAGAATCAATGATGACTGGATATCCAAAGAGATACTTTAACTTCTAATTACATAAGAAATGTAATGAAACATTAGGTAGCACAAAATAATCTCACCGCCCATGTAAAGAGAAGGCTGACTTTAGCTCTTTCCTTCCCAGTGTTGACTAACTAAAACAGAGAAATAAAAGTCTTACTAAACAAACAAAAAATGTAATCAAAGATCCAGAATAGGTCCAGACTACTCCACTGAGCTACATTCTAACATTTAAATTAAAGCGAGTGAGAACCATTTCAGATAGTTGTAAGAGAATCAAAGCACAATATTTACTAGCTTTAAGTACAATATGCTTCACATTTGTTTGAGTGTGTCTACTTAAGAGAGGAAAATAATGTTCATCCAGTGCAAGATTAAAAACATTCAACAACTGACACATCATTAGATATCAGCCGTTAGCTCTAGTAAAAGCTCCTAAAAGAAAAAACTGTACACACACGCAGTATATGCTAGACAGTATTTAACAAATCAGTTATGTGCAAAAACTCTAGTACAGTGAGCTGGGATAGTCCCAAAATCCACAGAGCTTTATATCTTTACACATGAGCCCCAAGCACAGTAAGAAACCCGAAAGTGAAAGTTCCTCTTAATCATAGCAAAACCAACTGACGTCATTTGACCACATGAGATGTTATAAAGAGCATACCGTATATACAAAAACGGAAACAGGAAGACTGCTTTCTCTATAATTATGTGGTATGAACGGAGATATTTGCCGACAGGAAATTTTCAAGTCTGGGTCTGGTTCACCTATAAAAAGTGCCGTTATTAAATGAAAAATCCACTAGGCCATTGCATAAATGGGCAGCAAATTAGAAAGTATAATGGTATGTACCATCATATATTGTCCATGCCCTTGGAAACAAAGCATGATATGTTGAATGCTGGCCAGTCAAATTCCATCCCCATGACGATATACCCTGATCACCTGCTTTCCTTGAAGAGCACAAGACAAAATTTGGGTTACACCTAATACTGTTCATGAAATTCAATTTTTAAGAACAAAATTTGGCACATCTATGCTTCAAATATTTCTAAAGGCAAAAACAAATTCCAAAAAATCATAAAAGTTTAGTACAAGCAAGCAACATCAGCTCTTAATATTTTCTTTCTACAGCTGTTAGAAAGGTCCTAGTTTTAAACCCACAAAAAAATAATTCAGAAAGAATAATCGCAAAAACATCAAATTAGCAGCAGAAAGCATATTCTCAGGATATGCAAGTTATAAATTATTTATAATCATAGTTCTCCGATGCAAATATATTGGCAATTGTAGACATGGATCTATAATGCTTTATCGATTCAGTTCACAAATCAGCGAATCACTTCAATTTACATTCTCTATGTAAAGCCTAATATGTCAGTATCTGTATTGCAAAAAAACAGAGTTCTGTGCAATTTCTTCTTAAAAATGATTTTGTGAGAAACTAGTGGTTCAAAAAATTTCTTTAAAACTCTTTCTCTATGTGATAAATCTAGAACACTAAAACTTTAATACTTTATATATATATTTTACTTTATATATATATTTGAATCCCAATTTTATAAATTTCATAGTGAAAGATATCATTGATATTTTTATCACTAATTATACGCTGAAGGTATGAATTGATCCTGTAATAGAAACAACTAAATTTAAAATACTAAAATAAATGTAATAGAAAATTATGTTGTTTTCATGTTTAATTGTTGTTCATTACACTTAACTACTGAACCGGAACTTATGATTCACAATTCTCAAGATGCGAGTTTGATTTGTGACAGCTGACAACTATGCCCACATGAAATTTAACAGCTAATCCATTCAGGGACTTACAGTTTTTGATAAGGATATTAGTTCGTGCTGCTTTGTCATGCTACATACTCCTATGCTTCTAGATATTTACCTACTGCCATAACACATGAGATAAACTCTCAGCTAGCCAACTAGATCTTGGCACTTGAAACTAAATCAACTTCACTCTTCAACAGCAGAAGAGTGCAAAGATTGCTCCTCTTGGTGCAAAATGAAGTAAACTGATTCCTTAAATAATAAATTAACTAGCAAGACATTTGAAATTCTACAGAATGTAAATTATAGAACACAATTTACAATAAGGTCAAACAGTTTCTTAAGAAATATGCATTCAAACATTAAAGTTATCCTCTCACCCTAAGCCTTCATGTTGACCTGGAGCCAAAACTGATGCATAACTTTTGTTTCCTCCATCTCGAGAAATAAATATCTGCAGTAACAGAAAAAAGAAAAGACAAAAAGATTGTATATCATGCGGTTTCAAATTCCACTCTCAGCACAAGATACTTCAACACTCCTCCTCACATGTGGGTCTACTTTGCATGTGGATCAAGAATTACACAAAGAGCAACACAAATGGTCTGCGCAAACCTAAGATCAAACAAGCTCTGATATCATATTAGACTTTACTCCAACCTAGAAGGCTTAAGTGTAGTTAATTAAGAATATGGTAGTTAATCAAAATCCAAACTAAAAGCATACCCTAGAATGGAAGAAAAGAACATTTCCTGATCACTATAAGCAATTTCAGTAAACTACTATATATATGCTTCTAGTAAAAGCAAAGGGAAATTAAAAGGGTGTGTGTTTATGTAGCCAATTAGTCCTGGACCAATGATTTGCAATGGGATGAGTACTTTTCTTACTTCCAAAAATTTACTATGGAATGATCTTTGCCTCAATATATCCCCCAATACATCTATGCATCCTGAACCCAATATTTTTGATATATTCATTCCAAGGCAATGTGTGATAAATGTAAGATTCTAACACCCAAAAAAGTTCCGGCTTTTGCATATAGCTTCTCTCTCAATAAAAGCAAGTTTTCATTTGCTTCTCCAATAACCTACTGAAATTTCTCATATATTATAGATGCATACTGCAGCAGTAGAGAACAACACACTTACAAAGAACTCACTTAACATTAAGTATTGTTCAATTTATATTGGGTTACACATGACTTAGACTTTCACTACTAAAAGATCAACCTTTGTAAGTAGGGTTTCGCTTGCACCATTATATGTAGTCTTGTCACTTTACATTTTACGGATGTGGGACTTTATCACCCAATTTTAGCACATGTGTTATCAAAACACACAAGAACAAAATTACTTGCAAGCTGATAAGAAAAAAGATAGAGGATTACAGAGAACTGATTGGCCATGATAGGTGAAGCATCACATATACTCGGAATAATTTGCCACTGCCTGAATTCACCTCTAAAACCTCTAGATATGCTCCCACTTCTGTGAGATCAAAATAGATAAAATCCAATCCGATGAATAAAGAGTTGGGATTGTGAGCAATAAAAACTATTAGAAAAAAAGAAAAGAAAAGGTGAGCCACTACTTACCCCATCCCACCAAGTGGAACCCCTTGCGATGCTGAAGGCTTGCAACTCTCTCTAGTGAAAGGGTCAATAGGTGCTTTCTGAACAGGCACAATATGAAATTCATAAATCAGTCCAAAACATGTTATAGAAAATTTAAATTTCCATGTCATGTTGAAAGTAATATTCATTTCACTAATTGGCATGCAAGTTGAAATTTTCTCGGGAAGAAAAATTCAAAAGAACCTTTGTATGAAAAAACAAAAAGAATTACCCTTCCATAAGAAGCCTCTTCTCTAACATATGACCAAAGGCGTACCCCCAATCGAACCTAGAAGTCAAGATTGAAAACCCAATTAGAAATCATGGCAGACATATTGTTGCTATTGTTATTTCAAGTAAACTAAAGAAAAAAAATTATATATATATATATATATCATTGCATACCATTTTTTTTTACTCGAGACCGTTCAATAAACAAAAACAACCAAACCAAACCATTTCTTAAACAATGTTGAGGTTAGCAACATAATTACTCAACAAAACTCTTTAGGATTCATGTATCATGAGATTTGACAAAATTTCATACTGGTTGTCATCCTAATGAAACCCTCTTCCTTTACCGGGCTGGGGACTGGCCATGTTACAAGAGCCCGGGCAGAGTTCTAGAGACCACTCAATAGTATTGAAAAAGGTGAAGCTGTTACCATTTTTATTGCTTCCATGAATGTAACACTGAATTCTTTCAAAAGATTAGCATGACTATTTAATCTTCTTCTCCAGGCTTGTTCTGGAGGGGCAGCACTGTCAAAATCAAGCTATAAAACAATGAAGAAAAAAAAAACACACTGTTAGTTTCTGCAGAAAAAAATCCTGATTTCTAAATAAAACTACAGTTACTAGGTAGCAGATAGAGTTTATACTATGGGCAACACCCCTTTCCCACTCCCAAACAAGCAGTTATCAATTTCTCTGTCCATGTCTTTTATCTATATAATATATAACATGTGACTGATGATGAGAATAACCTTCATTCCATAGGTAAACAAAACTAGATGTGTATTGTATGATTCCAAGTTTTCTTTTCTTTTTCTGGGCTATTAATACATTTACCAGTGATTGATGATGAGAATGACCTCTAGTCAAGGACACATGGTGAAATGAGAACAAATCCAGTACCCAAAATCAATCTGAGAAGAATAGTGTATTAAATACTGTTGACATATTGTTATAGAGAGAGAGAGTCCACATAGCATATTCACTCTATCAAGAATTGTATACTCAAAATTGTACGTCAAAGTGTGGTCAGAGTAAGCAATGTAAGCATAATCACCTCTATTAGAATTCAGACATGCAGAAACATAAAGACTCCAGATAAGGAAAAAGTAAGGGGCAGCCAAAAACAAAAAGGCTAGAGTAAATTGTTAAACAGTACATTATTTTCTTAGACATGAAGCCATGAACTATCAAAATAAACCTCATTCCTTCGGATAGTATTGGGATGAACGGGTGGCATATGTTCACCAACTGACCAATAATTCTGGATGGGGTGAATTGCATCATTAGCATTCGTTCTTATCAACTTGAACTTCCAAAGAGAGAAAAAAAATGTATAGTCTCGACTTCACCAACTATAATTCCCAACTATAACCAATGAACTCATGTCCAATGCAGTACACAATTGATACTTAGGAATATTATAGTATTACATTATTCTCCTAGTTCAGTAGTTGGTACAAGCCCTGCAGTTAAGAAGAGACCAAAAGACTACCAAAAAAAGAAAAGCCACAACACAAATGAAAAGACACAATATTGTGACCAATTCCATTTCATAATCTAACAACTTAGCTGTTATCCAAAAAAACTTCATTGCATTACTTCTTAACAGATTAAAAAAGTGTAACACAGTAGGGAACAACAAGCTTACACTCAATGATATAAAATACTCCCATTGTCCCAACTTGAGTGTCCACTTCCTTAAAATTGTTCTAAATAAGTGTCTTTAATTTCCTTCTTTAGCTGGTTAGTTATGCATGAATAAGACTAAGAGGGTATGAGGTGAAAATACATCTGTAACTGTCACTCATTTTCGGAGTGAGAGAGATGATGCTGGTTAGGCCCCAACCAAGAACCAGTAACATATAAGGGACAAAACAAAGCTGATCAAATTAACAAAAAATCACAAGTAATTTACAATTTAATCAATACTCCGACCGACATGCCCAATAAGCTTTCATTTCCATTTTCATGATTCCTTTTGATCAGCAAGTAAATAAAATGGAAGAGAGAAAGAGAATGACCAAGTGCAAGGTGGTCCGGCTGATATACTCCTCCGGCGGCCACGAATTTTTGCGGCAGTGAAACAAGGTTCCACTGACCATGTTACTCCCTTGTTTTAGCTCTCCCAAACAATCAGTCCAGTTGACATACAAGAAACAACAAAAAGAGAGATGAAAAGAAGCGAATCTGGTGCGAATCACCAATCAGCGATCAAAAATGGAGTGGGGATCGGATATAAGAGAAATAGTTAGATTTGGGGATTGGGAAAAAAGGGGGGAGAGAGAGAGAGAGAGAGAGAAGAGGAGGCGTGGCGGTGGGAGGAATTGGCGCCTGGAGCTGTGATTCGGAGGTGCTGTGCTGCCAAACAAACAATTAGTCTGTGTTTGTGTGTTTTTTTATTGAAAATGGTTGATGAAGGTGTCTGCGTCAGCAAGGTGCCGTTGTGTTGGGGTGTGGTGGTGGCGGGTGGAGTACGCGTAGATTGATTCCAAATTTGATACTCTCTGTCTCTCTAGTCTCCACCACTACTACAAGCCTGCAACTACCATCTTTAATTTACTTTTACCTTTTCCATTTTACTAACCAAAAAAAAATCAAAATTAGTCTAACCCGTTTTAACAACTTAGAGATTGTTTTGATTAACTTTTACAGATAATTACACGTATCTATTCTCAATTATACTTCTTTTGAATTTGGATACTCTGATTTTTGCATATCTAAACTATGTCAATCATCTTTATGTTACATTTTTCTTCCGTCTAGTGGCAAAAGAGGAAACTACAGATAACACCCATTTACTATATCCATTTTGTAATTTATTACCCTAAACTTAGAGTCGTAACTTTGGACTATCCTGAACTATGCACAGTTTGATTCTGTCTATCCTTTTAACGGAAAATGACATTATTTGGTCATGTGCTGGGCACATGATCAAAAAAATTTGTGAAAACCCCAAAATGCCCTTAATTTACCCTTCTTCTTTAACTTAAACTCGCCGGAAAATTCATATATTCGCCGGA
>JAYMTE010002684.1:0-10834 GCA_036897545.1 Pelargonium fulgidum
TCCGATTCGCGTATTGGACTCGGACACGCAAGTTGGGTGCCGTGTTGGTGCTTCATAGATAGAGATTCTGAAAAAGCTCAGAAAAAACATCAGTTTCAAATATGTTTGATTACACATCTATTGTATATTAAAGTGAAATATGAGTTAACAAAAGAGATCAATTGAAAGCAACTCAGTCAAATTTAACTCTTATTCCTGAAAAGCTGCTTAACAGTTTTAACAGTGATTTTGGGTCAGAGCCAAATAACAGAAAGAAAAGACAGGACACAAGTCTGCTACAACAACTCCAATTTTTCATTTAACAACCAATTTTGATAATATAAATAAAAAATAAAACAAAATTTAAGGAGCGGGAAAGGTATACACAAGAATAGAAATGATAGAAGGGAAAACCTGGAATTCCAAGCAGTGCCAAAATCACTGCTTAGCAACAAAAGCGCCCTGCTATGTCGCATGACTTCACTTTCAAGAGCATTGTACCGTCTTGTAAAGTCATTCCCAGATTTATCAAATACATTGCTAAGCATGACATATTGTCTATTTGCTTCCATAAATGCGTGTTTAGCTGCTTTACATAATGGAAGAAGAATCTGAGTAGAAATGCCCAACTTATGACCTCTACTCCAAAATTTTGTAGTATCGCATCCCAAAGTGCCTTCATCAGATCTTTGTTGCATATCATTTTCTGATGAGGGGAGGGAATCATCGGTCTCTTCATTCAGTGAGCTAAACTGAGATGGGTGAATAAACCCTACTTCATCACTGGATTCAAGTGCAATAAACAAGATAAAATTATGATGATGCAACAGATGGATAAAACTAATCAGAGATTGCAAGGGAAGACTCATCCAGTCTAGAAACACTACGGCCACTTCTTATTACACAGTAATTTAAGTTGAAAAACATAAGTATCCCAACTCATGGACGGGGGAGTAAAATTATTGATTTCCACAAATAAGGTAATCGTTCCTAAATTATCACACACAAACACAAGGTTTAGATGTACTTACATTAGTAAATCAGATTCCAGGATAGACTCCAACTGGCTCAACAAAGCCAATGCTTCTTTTTCAGAGGATGATTCTTCTTTCATCTTTTGTTTTCTATTAATCAGAAAACAAACCTCCTTGCAACATTACAACATCAACATAACTTTTTTGCAAATTTACAAGGCATCCCAGGATTAGCCCTAGTCTCAAAGACCTTGCAATGGAGCCCAATGTGAAATATATGATAAGGCTGTAATGGATTAAAGCATATTTAAAATTCATTAAAAATCTTTATTTAGAAGATAACAAGAGAACTAAAAGAGCTATTTCTTTTTAATGTCAAAAGCAATAGAGAAATATATTTACTTACTCAAGATGAATAAACAGATAAAAAGCAAGTGATGGCGTATTCCCATGTCTTACAAGCAAATAAAACTACAATACAATTGATAACAAAAGTGATGCCAATTTCATTTTCTGTTATGGATAACACAAGAGCCCATGTAAATGATTTTGCACATTAAAATTGAAAAAAATCACGCTCTTAGCAAAAAAACACCATTCCTAATCTAAAGTTTCTGTGAATGATATACAAGATATACAACTATACAATCTTCACATTAAGCAAAAAACATAACTATTCGTCAATGCATCATCCCAAATAGTTATAAGTTAACAGACTAAGAGATCGTTCATACACACATCACATCCTTATAGTATAACATTGCGAACCAAATAGAACAACTTGAAACAATAACAAATCATCAATTTGTAACTTCATATCGTATAAGGTAAAGTGAGAACCTGGATAACAATATAACATAGACTGTATGCTTTGTATTTTTGTTCTTCTTCTATTTATACCAGACTGATCATCACTAACACAGCAGAATCAATCAGAAAATGCTTGATACCTACTCAGATCACTGAACCTAACACTCTTCAAACAATAACTGAACATACAGATTCAACTAGCTATCAACTGAATCAACTCAACTGAACAAATAAACAAACAGTTTTGTGGAACCATTACACTTCTTTGATAAATGTAATCGGAGAAACCAAGCAGAAAATGCTAGACAACTAATCAGATCACTGACGCTCACATTTCTCAAACAATAACAATACATAATTGAAAGAACAAAACACTCAGTACCGATGGAACTGGTTATCACCTGAACTCGCTTCACTGAAGCTCACTGAAGCCAAGGCAAGAGCTATATTCTGAATCAGGTAATTTTTTTCCTGATTTTTTGAAGGAAATTGTTGTGAAATGTTCTGATTTTTGTTCCAGAGAGGCCGAGTCTAGGGCTTGGAGTTGCAGAGATAGGCCGCGACCAAAGTAGTCAGCTACGGAGATCGTCGAATTATGGAGAGCAAACACCAATCGATCTGAGAGATGGCGAGAAGAGGAACCAGATTATAGCAGCAACGGAACAATAATCTTTTCTTTTTCTTTTTTTTTTTTTTTTGTTTTGTTTTGTTAGCTTTACGATGAGGCTATTCGTACACCATTTCACATTGAAATGACTGAAATACCCTTCCTTCCTTCAAGTACCACCGCCGTAACAGCCACGTACATAACCGTAATTTTGTCATTCTCGCCGCCCAATTTCCCTCCCCAATTTTAAACCCTCTCTTTTGCTCTCTCTCTCTCTCTCTCTCGCTCGAATCTGTGAAACAGCGACAACGAAGAAACACAGAGCACAGAACCGAAAAAGGAACTGAAAAAGCCACCAATTTGCGACGATGTTCAGATATTTCGGAGGAGGAAAGCAAAACTCCTCCGATGGATCGCCTTCCTCGCCGTCGATGTCGCTGTCTCCGTCGCGGTCTCCTTCGGTCACCGGGCCTGCGAGGCCGATCCGGCTCGTGTATTTGGACGAGAAGGGGAAGTTCCGGATGGATCCAGAGGCTGTCGCTGCGCTCCAGCTCGTCAAGGAGCCTATCGGTGTAGTCTCCGTCTGTGGCCGCGCTCGCCAAGGCAAGAGCTATATTCTGAATCAGGTAATTTTTTTTCCTGGTTTTTTGTTGTTATTTTGAAGGAAATTGATGTGAAATGTTCTGATTATTTACTGAGAGGCCGAGTCTAGGGCTTGGAGTTGTAGAGATAGGCTGGTTATGTGTTTTGTGGAAGCAGAAGGTGTTGTTGTTAGGGTTTTGAAGCGGAAGTGTGAAACATTGCTCTTTATCCACTGTGTGAAATCATTTTGGAGACATAAGGTCAGATATTATATGTTTTTGAAGTTGTTGAGTAAGCTTACAGCATGATTAAGTTTAGGTCATGAACTTTTGAATTGAACCTGAGAGTCAAGTTCTCGGATGTAGAAATTGAATTTGATGTGAAATATTCTGATTTTGGTTTCTGAGAGGCCAAGTCTAGGGCTTGGAGTTGTAGAGATAGGCTGGTTTTGGCTTATGTGGAAGTGAAAGCTGTTGTTTTCAGGGCTTGGAAGCCGAAGTTTGAAACATTGATCTTTATCTGCCTTGTGAAAACATTTTGGACCCCTGAGGTCAGTTATAAGTTTACAGTATGATTATGTTTATGCCAATAACTTATTTAGAGAAGAAGGGAAGTTTAGGTCATAAACATATGAATTGGACCTACGAGTCAAGTATCTGTATGCAGTTGTTTGAGTACCAGAGACTTCAAGATGGGGTTAGAATTATGTAACTTGATATATTTTTAAATGTTCAGATACATTATAATTTGTTGATCTAATAAGTCATTAATAGCTCATGCTTGTTTCTTTTTCCAGTATATTGTACTACAAAATTGTTTTAGCTTGTAATTTGACGTTGTGACTGAAAATATCTTTTAGTTGACCAAGTGTTATTTTTGAATTTGTGTGGCTTAGCTTCTTGGGAGGAGTAGTGGATTTCAGGTGGCATCAACTCATAAGCCATGTACTAAAGGGCTTTGGTTGTGGAGTACACCCTTGAAGACAACTGCTCTTGATGGAACTGAGTTTAATCTTTTACTTTTGGATAGTGAAGGAATAGATGCTTATGATCAAACGGTTAGCCTTCTTTCTGTTACACTAGAAATAAATGATGTTTCGTTAAATTTTTATGCAATGATACCTACAGTTTTTTTATGGAGACTTAATGTGAATATTGTAAACTCAAAGAGCATTTGAGACTGTGTAGTATAAATTTCTTATTAATATGCAAATATGTTTCCTACTTGTTGATAGTATGTAATTGTAATGTAACTCTTGATTTTTGTTCTGTGACAGGGAACATACAGCACTCAGATATTTTCCTTAGCTGTTCTATTGTCTAGCATGTTCATTTACAACCAGGTTAGGCTAATGAATGCTGGGATATTCATTTATTATTTCTTGAGCGTTTAGCCTTGCAGTTAGTGTCTATTGTTGATATTCTTCATTCACTCCATGCAATTCATTTCACCATGAATTATTCATTTGTTGTTTCTTTCACCAGATGGGTGGTATAGATGAAGCAGCACTTGATCGGCTTTCTCTTGTCACTCAAATGACTAAACATATTCGCGTGAGAGCTTCCGGTGGAAGGACTACAGCTTCTGAACTTGGACAGTTCTCCCCAATATTTGTTTGGCTTCTAAGGGTAATTTATTTTAGATTAAATATGATTTATGTCATTTTATTACTCTCTTTGTTGTGCTACTTTATTGAAAGTATGTGTTAAATGGTTTTCCTCTTGGATTAACGTTCAATAATTTGCAGGACTTTTATCTGGATTTAGTTGAGGATAACAGGAAAATAACACCCCGTGACTACTTAGAGCTTGCTCTGAGACCTGTTCAAGGCAGTAAGAAGGATATAGGTGCAAAAAATGAGGTATTTTATTTTTCTAGTTTTAGATTTTGTAAGTTGATGGTGGAGTAAAAAAAAAAATGCTTGCTGTTTGTCAGTTCTGAGGCTGAGTGTATTGTTTTGGAAGTTTCCATGCTCTTGCAATGGTATTAAGTATAGGATGAACATGGGCTGGATATTAATAAACTTTGGAGAGGCTACGGATCTTTTGGAATTTCAGAATCAGTAGATCATTTTTATAATTGTCTAATATGTGGTGGATTATGGCCACACGTGGATGCACTGAGATATGCATTGTATATCTTTTTGGAAATAAGTGCACTTAAGTTTTATTTGCAAATTGTCCTCTCTTTCTTTCTGTGTGTGCATGTGCATAAATCATGTGTTAACGTTTCTAATCTTGTAACAATAATTATAATAGATACGGGACTCGATTCGAGCTCTTTTTCCTGATAGAGAATGCTTCACACTGGTGCGGCCGTTGAACAATGAGAAAGAACTTCAGAAACTTGATCAAATCTCGGTCAGTGTGTACTGTGTAGTATAATTTTTTTATTCCTATTTTCTTCGCATTCAATTACTTAAGATTCACTCTTTTTTGCAGCCGGACAAACTGAGGCCTGAATTTAGAAATGGACTTGATGCTTTGACAAAGTTTGTTTTTGAGAGAACAAGACCAAAACAAGTTGGAGCAACCGTAATGACTGGTCCTGTTCTTGTTGGTGTCATTGAATCTTATCTTGATGCTATAAATAATGGTGCGGTGCCCACAATCTCCTCGTCATGGCAGGTTAGCATTATATCTTCCTTTTTCTTATGTTAAGACTGGCTAAATATATGAAACCTTAGTTATGGAAGCTATTTTGATCAGTAATAATTTTTAAAAGAAGGGATTTTCATCTTTTGGCATGTGAACCCATTTACATTCCTACTCCTCCGTATTGTAGAGGAACAAAAGACTTCAGGAAAAAATTATTTTTTGGCTTCTTTTTCTGTTCTAGATATGACTGAAAAAATTCAAAAGAAAAGAGGTAGGCTTTAAAATACTCATATGGAAAGGGAATATTTATTAGTATGAACACAATTAGTATTTTATGGGAACAGAAAAAAAAATGTAACTGGATGATCAGAAGTACCCCAGGAAGTAACTGTATCTTCTACATGCTTTTCTTTTTCTTGATTTGCTTTCTAATTAATAAAACTTCTCCAGTTTGTGTGAGAAAATATAGTTTCTTTGGCTTGATGTTATCTAATAATGTCCTGCTCACATTCAAACGTAATATCAACCATTACAAGAATACATGTGTGACATGTTAATTACCTCTACATTGTTAAGTAACATCAACCTATTACCAACAACACTGCATGCATTAATTACTTAGAGGACAACAACAAATACAAATTTCTATTTTTTATACTTACACTAATTAATATTAGATTGTTTAAGCAATGTGTTTATCATGTTTGGTTTCTATCCCTATTATTGTTTTGCAGAGTGTAGAAGAAGCTGAGTGCCGAAAAGCTTATGATTCTGCTACTGAGATCTATATGTCAACTTTTGACCGTTCAAAGCCACCTGAAGAAGTGAGTGCTGATTACATCCCACCTGTTGATTTGTATTATTTTCTAACACTAATCTTCGTAGGCTGCTTTGATGGAAGCACATGAAGAAGCAGTTCAAAAATCAATGGCTGTATTTAGTGCCAGTGCTGTGGGGCTTGGTGCAGCAAGAAAAAAATATGAGGGTCTTCTTCAGAAATTTTTCAGAAAGGCTTTTGAGGTGATGTACTTTTGCAATACTATCACAAGGGTACTTTAATGATGTTGAACAATCTGTTACTAACAAATTTGACCATCTGTGATGACAAGGGCAGTTTCTGTATTATGCAATATCACATGCATCTGATTGATTTGGCTTAATGATGCAGGATTATAAGAAGAATGCATTTGTGGAGGCAGATATGCGGTGTTCAAATGCTATACAGAGCATGGAGAAGAGGCTGAGAGCAGCTTGCCATTCTTCAGATGATATAGCTAATGTTGTGAAGGTAAAATTAAGGACTTAGTTACTCTAATTCTCAATGGAGTATTTGTACCATTAACAGAAATGATACAAATGTATTGGTATTTGACTGCTATCATTGCATTAACGACTAATCACTTCAAGGATTCTTCTATTTATTATTTGTTTGGGTTTAGTAATTTCAATATCATCCTTTTATCCTATTATATTTAAATTATAAGTCTATATTGTTTAACATTGGAATACCTTGTGTACTATATGGCTTTGATTATGTTTGGCAGGTCCTTGATGCCCTTATAGCTGAGTATGAAGAATCATCTCATGGTCCAGGAAAGTGGCAGAAACTGGCTGCGTTTTTAGAACAGAGGTTTGTGCGGACCTCTTGTTTTTTTTTATTTATCATATGCGGACACACGTTTCTTTTTATGAAACATACCCACATGGTTATGCTTGCTTTTGGTGTAAATTGTTGTGCATATTAAGAATCTGTTTCAACAAAATTATGCAGTTTGGAAGGACCAATACATGATTTCATCAAGAGGCTAACTAATCAAATCCGATCAGACAGAAATGCATTCGAGTTGAAATACAAATCAATTGAAGATAAGATGGTTTTACTTAACAAGCAACTTGAAGCTAGTGAGAGTTTTAAATCTGAATGTCTCAAGCGTTATGAGGATGCTATTAATGACAAAAAGAAGCTTACTGATGATTATATGAGCCGCATAGCAAATTTGCAGCGTGATTGTAGTTCAATGGACGGAAAGTGTAATAGCTTGTTGAAAGCTTTGGATTCTGCCAAGCAAGAATCCTCAGACTGGAAAAGAAAATATGATCAAGTGTTGTCTAGGCAGAAAGCTGAGGAGAATCAAGCCACTTCAGAAATTGCGGTTCTCAAATCCCGGACCACTGCTGCAGAAGCTAGGCTAGGTGCTGCTAGGGAGCAAGCTCAGTCTGCTCAAGAGGAAGCTCAAGAGTGGAAAAGGAAGTATGACATAGCTGTAAGAGAAGCAAAAGCTGCCTTAGAGAAAGCGGCAATTATTCAGGAGCGTACAACGAAGGACACACAACGAAGAGAAGATGATTTGAGGGAAGAATTTGCTGTCACTTTAACCGAAAAGGTAAAGTTCTCTCTCTCTCTCTCTCTCTCGCTCCCTCCCTCCTTTAATTTTTTCGTGTGCTTGAGATGCGAAAGGTGTTTTTCATTTATTTTCTGTGAAAAATGCAGGAAGAAGAAATAAGGGACAAGGCAGCAAAGATTGAGCATGCTGAACAGTGCTTGACAACTCTGAAGTTAGAATTGAAGGTAAATTTCTTGTATTTTCTCGGCTATGAATATCATTCATACCTGCTAGAGCTTGCATACAATTCGAACCGAGCCCTTGACAGTTAATCTTGATTTGTCAGGAGATGTAAAACTGATAAATCAGCGATTCTCTTGTTTGGGCATATGCCGGAATATCATCTATATATGTATGCTTATTGGTTGAATATGTTTTCCTTGTCAGGCTGCAGAGTCTAAACTGAAGAGTTATGATCTAGAAATATCGAATCTGAAGTTCGAAATCAAGGACTTGGGAGAGAAGCTAGAAGCTGCAAATGCTAAGGCCCAATCATTCGAGAGAGAAGCTAGGATTTTGGAACAAGAGAAACTGCATCTCGAGGAAAAATACCTACCTGAGTTCAAAAGGTTTGAGGAAGTCCAGGAAAGGTGTAAAATTGCCGAAAAAGAAGCAAAGAGAGCAACTGAGTTGGCTGATAAAGCCCGAAATGAAGCAGCCATTGCTGAGAGGGAAAAGAGTGAGATTCAGAAGTTGGCTATGGAAAGGTTAGCTCGGATTGAGAGGACCGATAGGCGCATAGAAAACTTAGAAAGAGAAAAAATCGACTTGGTAGAAGAAGTGCAGAAAATACGCGTTTCAGAGATGGAAGCTCATGAGAAAATTTTATTGCTCGAGGCAAGGGTTGAAGAACGGGAAAGGGAAATTGAATCGCTACTGAAATCTAACAATGAGGACAGAGCCAAAACGGTTGAAGTCCTTGAAGGCCTGCTAGACGCTGAACGTACTGCACGTGCAGAAGCAAACAGCCGTGCTGAAACCCTATCCCTTAAGCTGCAATCTGCACATGCGAAAATTGATTCACTCCAACGAGAGTTAACTTCTGTTCGTCTGAACGAAACAGCATTGGATGGGAAGCTCAAGACCGCTTCCCACGGGAAACGCCTGAGAGCGGATGACTACGAAACGGGCATGGACTACTCCGTTCAAGACATGGACACAAACGATGGCCGAACAAGAGGAAACAAGCGATCCAAGAGCACAACCAGCCCGCTCCAGTACACACCAGCGGAAGATGGTGGTTCAGTATTCGTGGGCGACGACGACAACAACAGTCAACATACCAACCAGGAGGATTACACAAAATTCACCATTCAGAAACTCAAGCAGGAACTTACAAAGCACAACTTCGGCGCTGAGCTGCTTCAGTTGAGGAACCCGAACAAGAAAGACATTCTTGCATTGTACGAGAAATGTGTTCTTCAGAAGTTACAGTAGCTTTATTTAACCGACTTTGTGTATAGGGAAAGCGCATGTAATCTACTTGGATTTATGATAGATTGGTTTAGGATCGAGTTTGTAGTGTACACTGGAAGTTTCTATAGTCTAATTGTTCGTCACTTGAGTTATCAGCTCTTAGGGTTTAATAGTTTGGTGTTAGTGTGGAAATGTGTATTTTTTTCGGATTTTGGTTGGGGTGGAATTTACTCTGTGGTTTGATCTTTGTAGGAATTGGTGGCAGGTTGTGTTTGTAGAGACATGTGCTAGAAGACCCTTTGATTTTGTGTGAAGGATTGTTTAATTTTGTTACTTTTTATTCTTTGTAATTGTTTTGATTGTGTGGACATTGAATGTAGGAGTGATTTACCGTCTTTACATTTTAGTCATTTTCATACTGTTAGCGGTTTACTAAACGTTGAGATCAGTACAAGCAAGATATTAAGGTTGGACTGAATCAAACCGTTCTAAACGAGCAAACTAAACTGTGGCCCGTTTTGAGTATGTGACCCGATTGTCTTTTTTCATGCCTATCTCTTAGACTCTATAATGCAAGCAACTTGCATTAGTATTATCCAAGTTGGAAGAGTGTTTGGCCCCTTTTGCATAGAACTGGAAAAATTGGGTTCATGGGTTGGCTTGGATTTGGTGTAGATAAAGATAAGGATAATTGGGCTATGCCATACATTTTTGGTATATGTTACACCATCCAAAACAAGTGTCTCTCTTTTTGGGGACAATAAGAATCAACAAATTTTGGAGTCTAAGAGTTTCAAAACATGTTTTGTGTGAAATAATAATGTAAATGAAAAGGTTCATTGAATTGAGACTATTCATATTGGTAAAAGGGCTAATTGTTCATAGATAATCATTCGAGCTTTAAATTGAATTTAAGTTGAAAATGTGTAATTTAAATATAAACTAAAATATTTTATAATTTGTCTGGCCGTGGTCTTTTGGTCATGACTGGTTAGGAATTTACACATACAACGTATAAATTTATCCCACTCAATATTCAAAAGTTTGTTAGATCAATTTCACGCGGGTTGTGTTTCAAAAGCTTCCAAAATTATGTCTAAATTGTCAGTCCTGCCCTAATCACTAGAGACGTTGGATTTATATCTAATATGTGTAAATTTATCTAACATGTTTGAAATTACTTGTGAAAATTCTAACCCATAAATTAACCCAAAAATACAAGTTGAATTTCGAGTCCAAATACCATATCAATATTTCATACCTTAGATTTACCGACAATTAAAATATCCAAAAGCTTGTCATTTTGCAGCTACGAAGCTTCCTAAACTCTATTTATGATTGTTATTGTCAATGTATAATCCAATGAAACTTCCCCATAATTTTCTAACATGTTTGAAATTACTTGTGAAAATTCTAACCCATAAATTAATCCAAAAATACAAGTTGAATTTCGAGTCCAAATACCATATCAATATTTCATACCTT
>JAYMTE010002685.1:0-10832 GCA_036897545.1 Pelargonium fulgidum
GAATAAACATTTGCATTACAAAAATGATAGGACACATAAAGCACAATCATTGCATAAACACATAGGGCACAAACTTTTCTTCCTTTCCTTCTGTGCTAAACAAAAAAGGTTTGCAAGGGCCTCGAGACTAAAGGTATAATTTAGATGCATGAAAGCAGAATAAGAAAATAACTAATTGATTGAAAAGATCGTTTTGTTCTCGGGAGATGGGGCAAGACACATAGATACTAATTTTTTTAATTACTTACCTAACGAATATCACTTCTAAAAAATTTATAAAAAAAAAAAAAATATATATATATTGAGCAAGTCCAGAAGGCAAGCATAGATTAAATGAACTTACATCATCTATGCGATGTAGGACACCATTTCCCTTTTTAGAGGGAATTGTGATATGATCAATGTTGTGGCGGTGAAGATCAGACACCTAAAATGCAGTAAACATTAGCACATACATACAGATAAAATTCCTGAATGCATATATTCTCCAGAACAGCATATTCATCCCAGCAAACAATCAGCGAAAAGCTTTTCATAAAAATAATTCATCATAGCATATTATCAAAACAATTGATAGACATAGATGTAGCAAAATCTGTTTTGTAGGATATCATACATGTTAAAGGTACATAAGATTCACCCAAATTTAACTCAGAAAGATCCCCATCTAGAACAACTGAAGTTCTACCACTATAAAATCCATATCTCGGGACAAGATATATCTCAACTGATGGAAACCTATATAAAATAAACATCATAGAAAAATGCAATGTCTTATGAGTGCACTTATATAGAACAATATGTCCAGAAAAGCATCCATGCCTTTACTTGAACAGAAATGTCAACAGCGTATGTAACAATTGATAAGAACAGTTCACATCCTCAAACAAATATCTCCAGCCCAGTATCTAACTGAACAAACTGACTGCAGATAACTTAAATGAAATGCTGCTAGCAGTACCAATCTCTGTTACAACAAATTGCTCCTTACGGAGCGATTTGCGTTCTGGAACATTTGTTCTAGATCAGAGAACATTGGCAACCAAAACATTATATTTGGCATTCCAAAAGGAAGAGAAGAGAACCCACTGTGCTATTTTCTCCAACAACTGTGGGTGCAAAATAAGTCATTCATATTTACCAGTGGCTGCGTAAGAGAGTAGTAGAATAGCAGTTAATTTTGGAAAATGAATCCAAAACACTGCGCTTGGAGGATAAGAAGATGAAGCAGCGCTTACAAGAAAAATTAAAGATGTCGCTTTATTTTTAGGGTTACTTAGTGTAATGATTTTTTTTTCAACTTCAGAAGAAAAAACATAGTAACTTCTTTATATAAATAAATATATCATTATTGAAAACTTTATTATTATTATTATTATTATTATTTTATATCATTTTGAGAAATTATTTGTTACCTAGGTGCATGTAATTTCCCTATATAAATTAAAATTAATAGTATAAACAATCAATTATTATACTTAGCTAATAATAAACATTGTTCAACAAATTTAACATTGTGTTCCCCATTAAGCATTCCACGTTCTGGACAAACGTTTTTGCTTCAAATTAAACGTTACAAATAAGCCTACCCTAACAATCTGCATCCCTGTTTTCGTTCTGTATGCCACAATATTCCATGTCCAAGGGGACTATGATACCTGTTTAATCTTAAAAGAGGGTCCAAGCTAACTTCTAATCACATGGGACTGTAATGGAAGTTCTTATTAACGCGCCATTTTTAAATGTCCTTACAAGGGTAACATAAACATTTTACTTTTAACGGGTACTTTTTACGGGTAAGGCAGTGTTAAGCTAGCACATGAACAAAGAAATAGGTTACCACAAGATAGGAACACAACAACAAAAAAAAGATAAATGCACTGACAGAAATGCAACCTGAACACCAGAAAGATCTTCAAGCATTTGAACAGAATCCATTACTTCGATTTCTTTACCATCCTCACTAATCCATATAGGAAGAGGAGTGCCCCAAAATCTACTACGACTCACAGCCCAATCTCTTGCATTTTCAAGCCAATTATGGAAGCGCTTTTCCTGGAAACAGTATCAAGAAATATAAGGATTAGGTGTTGCTGAATTTAGTACTCTGATGCATTTAGATCACACACATCTTTGTCCATATTGATCAAAAGTTACAGCACAATGATGTTTACAAAAATATTGGAAATTAATTTAACCAATCCCGAATTGACATCTGTTCTTGGGTGAAACATCATTTATCATATTCCAGAACCACAATTTTCAGGGGCAAGTAACTTTTCCGGGGGTATCATGAATGTAATTATTGTGTTGACTTAATTTCATGTGTGATAAGCTTTTGATACATCTATCTCAAGTGTGATCAATCTCTTGGCAATAAGACAATGAATCTAATAAGCCTCAGTTTGATTATACTCCAAGAAAGCAAGCCAAATCTCGCTCCCTCATACCACCTACAAGCCTCCAACTAAAGAGGCCACCAAAGTCTCCAACAAAATTTAACAATCTCACCCCAAGTTCACTCTCACAAGTCCCTCCTCCCCATCACATGGAAAAGGGCTCCAACAAACATCCCCTCACACATCACAGTTCCACATGAGCCTGAACTCAACCTCGCTCCCACAGTAGCTCATTAGACCAATCTCCCTTCACACTTCCTTCTGCATGAATCTACCCGGTCCAATGCAGCTCATTAGAACACATGAGAACCAGTTTCCAGAAAGAATTTCCATCGTGGGGTTCAGGCCGTTCAGCATGATATTGTCATTATGAAACATATCTGTGTAATCAATCTCTTTCAACGTAACTATTTCCCTGATTGACTCCTGTTAACCTATAAAATTTCTGAGAAGAATAAAAAAAATGCAATTTCGGTGCCCAGCTTCCAGTCCACAGACAATCATTGACCTCAAGCACCCAAAGCTAATGAAATCCCATTAATACTAAAAGTTTGATAAGCCTTAACAATAAAGCTCACTTGGTAGCCTACGCCAAAACAAAACACAATAAAAATTAGAAAAGAATGTAAGGCTATTTTCAAATAAGAATCTGACCTTGACATACTCGGGTACCCAATATGTCTCTTTGTTGTTTTTCAGCAACTGATCCTTCAACGACTCCACTCGCACAAACCTAAATTTAAAAAAAAAATTAAAAATCAAATAAAATAAAAAAGTATTTGATGCAAAGATGAATCTAGTACTATCAAAGTTTGAATGTAGTACTATCAAAGTTTGAAAGTTTGATCAATCAAATAAAATAAAAAAATGATTGTCAGCTCCTCAAAAATTCTCATTACATGCATAAATAATTATCATCTGCTTGACCTTTTTGTGATGAAGCACTGATTGACATTTTAAGATTGAGATATATTTTGAATTAAAGTACATGGGTTTGGTAATAGAAAAGAGGGGAGCTTTGGGGGCAATGTACATTGTTTTCAATCCATTAGGCTCTTTGGAAAGAACAGAAGAAATGAATTCTCCAGGATCATTTTACTAGTTTCATTCTATTGTTACATGGATTTGTCTTTCTTGAATATATATCTTTGGCCAACTACCTCAGATTATTTAGCAGCATGCGAGTAGCAGATACTCATAAGGATTTGATAGCTATTTTTATCAAGTCTTTACTGAGTTTTGCTTTAAGAGGGCATCTTGACTACTTCTAAGTACTCAAAACAATACTTGTAAATACAAGTTCTTTTATAAAGGATAAATTCGGAGCAATTTTAAACTTCTTTTTCCGATGCTTCTCATGAAAATTAGATTCAAATATCAAAAGAAAAATAGTTCGCTTTCACATTCTGTGATTTCATGTACAACAGATAACAAGACTAGAACTGCAATTAAAATTGACCGGAAAATTTGATAAAATAGCAATACCAGCTAGGAACAGCTCGATATATCAGAGGGGTATCAGATCTCCAGCAGAAGGGGTAATTGTGCATGAAGCTTCCAGTCTTAACAAGCCTGCCTTTCGCCTGAACAAACATTAAGAAATTTGGTAAGGTAAAGAAAGTGGCCTAAAAGAATATGCATCATAAAATGTAAAGCAAATGCTAACATGATGGTAAGGATAAGAATAACATGTATAAACAAAAGAAAAAGATATTACCTATAAAACTCAAAACATGGGCTTTTAAGTTGGAACTCTAAGTCTAGGCTAAACAAATATAAAAGTTGCTTCTAAATTCAGTTCCAATGAGCGATCGAAGTATCAAACTATAGAGGCATTAACTATGAATTATTAATTATTAATTATAAAGTAATAGTCATGAGAGTAGAATGGGAAAGATTTTAGAGTAATGTAATTCCTTGGAAATCTATTTGGTCCACTTCTTAGGGTAATAGGGCGTGTTCAGAAATAGAGGTATCCAATAATAGAAATCTAAGGAGAAATGTCCTCTTCAATGTACATCCATATGATAAATACATTGCAAGGTTTCAGCATATGACAATATATGTGTCAACAAAGCATCTGCAACCTGTCTATACAAAAAAAAAAAAAAAAAATGTCCCAGTCTAAGTCACCTTCACTGCTTCAATTATATCTTTATCTGCATCCTTGACATAACGTCCACAAAAATCTGCAACTCTGTCAATAAAGCAACCATCATCATCCACTGCTACAATTAAATTCTCTCCCTACAAGCAAATAACCAAAGGCAAATATTAATTAAACAGGCTGGAATCAGGTAAAAGGAGAAAAGATAACAAGAAAGAATACATGAAAAGTATTCTGCAATAATGAAAATCAACATTTGGATGAGAAAAAAATTAACATACAGAAGAGAGAGGATCCGATTGCAATTCAACATCAGGGAAGATTAAAAAAAATGCAGAAGAACAAATACATAAAGGATCAAAGCCTAGATGCATGGATTATCATACAAACTAACTAGTCAAAACTGGGCAAGCATTCATGTATGATATGAGCATCACAAAATTGTAGAATAAACATAAACAAAAGAATGAGAACAAGAAAACAAACACATAGGAAATTGTCAAGCAAACCCCCACATTAGGAGATGATATTACAGCAGTATAATAAAATTTCCATAATGAAGTAGAGAAAATATAGCTTAAACCTTAGTTGACCAAAATATTATATCTTCATCAGAACAGCAACTTATATAGTTAAACTGTTCAATAATAGATTACAAGCCCTACCTTCTCAATATGTACTCTTTAGTAGGCATGTGCTTGTGTTCAATTTAGAACAAATGAAGGAAGGAATAAGAATATTTGAACACCGTTAAATTTTTAGCTCATTTTAAGCTCATTGACAATTTAAAACATAACAAAATATCTCAAGACTGTGGTTTCTGAGAGACAACCTTAGCAATTATGCCATTCTCCAAGCAGACACGATAATCATCTTCACCAAATGCGGGCGCACAGTGGACAATTCCAGTACCACTGTCATCAGTCACATAATTGTCCGCAACAACTCTGAAAGCATCTTTAGAGAACTCCGCAAAGTAATCAAATAATGGCTCATATCTACAAACAGAGTATAATCGATGTTATGAAGAAAAATTCTACAAAACTTGCACTCAATTAATATATATAGTAAATCTAGTTCGACCACTCGAAAAAAAAAATTTAAACACGTTCTGGCAACTGTTAACATTATGTGTCACAATAAGCTAGATTTTCCTTTCTAAGAGAATGAATTAAAAATTTCAATTACAGTACATATTTCTTCTTTGTAAACAAACAGGGAGGGCAGAAGTATCCATCAGAAAACAAACTGCAACATGATGAGTGTGTTTCCAACTAAAACAAAAAACAGTACTCACTTTTTTCCAACAAGTGATGCACCAGATACCTTCTCCAACACCTCATAACAATCCGACAAATTGTCAGTCTTACCACCAGATGAGCCCTTGTTCTTAGAACTTGCCTTTTTGGAATCATTAGCAGATCCATTAGCTACATTAGATTTTGGCTTCTCAACCGGAAGGGACGACAACCTTGACTCAGCAACCACATAGACTTTTCCAGAGAACTTGTTGCGGACCTGAACATGTTTACCAACTTATATAACATTATGCTCATATCTTATGTCCAGTATGCAAACAATTTAATGTAAGAAATTTCTAAAGCCGATTCAACTAGAAGATAGATAAACTTTCACATCGAGGGTTGAGATCGAGGGCACAATAACATGGTGTCAGAAGCAGCATTTCAATTGTCATTAAATTCATTAATGAGCTAGTATACCAATAAATCGAAAGAATTATCAAAACTTTACATGATCACACAAGTAGCTAAATAAACACTAATGGACATAAGCAAATATGCAAACCTAATTTTATATCTACCTTGATAAGCACAATAAGTATAATGAAGCAGTTCAATTGTCTTTAAATTCAATAATGAGCTATTATTCCAGTAATTCCAAAGAATATGATCACCATGCCAGACAAGTAGCTAAACAAACACTAATGGTCAGAAATAAACATGCAGGCCTAAGTTTATATCTACCTTGATAAGCACAATAAGTATAATGAGGCGTGCTAGTTTGAATAAATTAGAGATGAGGTATCAAAGTAGAAGCAAACATAAATGCAGAAAGAGTCGGTGCTTTTAAAATCCATATCAAAAGGAAACCAAACCTATACCTTCAAATAGGTAAAATTTGCATTTACACAAAGGGCAAGATTACTAGGAAGTGTCCATGGTGTTGTCGTCCAAGCCACAAAAGCACCATTATCCACATCGCCAACTATTGGAAAAGCTACCATTGCTTCAGGGTCAGGGACATCCTGCACTTCACCATTTTTGTTAGACATAACAAGGGAAATAATAGATCAAACCAGTACACAAAAATATGAAAGGAAACATATTTTAATCTTCTAAAATCGAATTGAATGTAAAGCAGTTATCTAATCACAACATGGTAAATAATTTGGTGTCCTTATTTCTGTAATACAAGAGATTGGCTGAATATTATGCCAACAGACCTTATAATTTTGTCCGGCTTCAAAGTTAGATAGTGGCGTCTTCAAACCAGTGCTGTATGGCATGACCTGCAAATACATAACCAACGCAAAAAATTACACCTGAATTAAACCTTTAAAATCAAGCATAGTCAACAATATCATATGTTATGCTCGAAGATTACACAATTAAACAACATCAACTGTTCTACTCTGACTGTTGAGAATTCTGTTTTGTTAAAGGAGAGATTTCTTAGATCTCTTTTTCCACTCTGTTAAAACTTTCTTTGTATTATTCCATGACACATTTTATGAACCTAAAACATCATGTCATTACACCATATATCATATCACCATATGTTATCCATCATAGAGCCCCCTTAACTAAACTTTACAATGCTTTCCTGCATCCACTACATGCACATAACTTCTTGATTTAGTATTGAAACAAATTCAGCATAGGATATAGCAGCTCTTCAAACAGTACTTATTCATACTCTACATACTTCTTTCTCCATTTTTTTATGGACCAATATTATATGTGATAAAAAAATGCGTAAGAACCAAGCAAAACACCTCAGATATTCCACTCATATTCTCCACTTTCACCAATCTATATAATGATATCTCCTTAGTTAAGTACTGCACTTTTATATATTTTCTTATTACTTCTTTACCTTTTAACTTAAGTCTTCCGTCTTCCCCTTATTCAAAAATGACTCGGAACTAAAAACATGTGTGTGTAACAACCAGCCAGAATAGTTAGAACCCTTAGTAAGCAATCAAAATTGACTTATTCTACTATTAAACATTTGAAAAAAAATGCAGACTTCCATACATGGATTATATTTTTTACAATGTTATGATATTATATTGCTCGCGTAGGAAACAAACAAAGGGAAAGAGATAACCATGCAGATGGAGAAAATTTACAAGAATCTAGTATCACAAAAAATTGCAAAAGAATCACATTTCATAAATAAATATATCCGTTATAATTTACACTTCTTTCAGTATAAAAGAGAGAAGCAAAACCAAATTAATGCTAGGGAAATTCTAGACCTATGGCCTATATTTGTAGCCAAGAACTTGATACATTGTGGAGTAAAGTTAAGCATACAGGAATATTTGGCAAGGCCACTAGTATTTGCACGGTGATTGAACATGATTTACTTGCTAAATAGTATCTATCCATCCAGCTTTTTCTCAACTCTTTCTACTATTAAATTGAATTCGCATATTTTTCCAAATTGTAAATAAAATTATCCTTATGTGCTGACAAATCTATGTGTGATAAACATTTGGCAAAAACTTTGGTATGTGCCCAGTGATTGACAATGATTTACTTGCAAACTAGTATTCCTCCACTTACCTTTCTTTTCAACTCTATCTTTGATTAAATTGCATTCACAATTTTTTTTTTTTCCCAAAACTAGAGACCTCTTCCCTATTATGATATTGAATAACGAATGTATTATTGAATATCCTATTCCATCTACTCTACTCTTCTTGATCTATCCATCTACTCCTTTCTCAATTTTTCTCTCCAATTTCATTAGTTTTCCTAAATTACATTTACCCTCTCTTTTCCTTAACAATCTAAACTTAGCTAAAAAATAAAAGATTAATTGTCACTTTGACATTTTTGGTTACAAACCAACATTGTCGCTCACATCTAATATTGTCAGCTCAGAATGAAGCAAGCTCATCCATATCTAATCCATTTGATATAAGGTAATATTTTCTTGGCATAATTTTGGTAATCACCTTCATGCTTTTGCTCTTATTGTTCCACTCATTAGGCCCAACCCCACTTGACATTTTTTATTGATTTTTGTTCTTCACCAAAGGAAAAAAATGCATCTTTCTTTTAATTTGCGGTTAAGACTAAAGAAGAAACTATTCTAATTTTTGGTGATGTGACGGTTTCAGATTATGGAAGATTAATTTTAAAGAAACTCTGGTCAAGAAAGAAAAAAGGATATGTGATGATATTTAGGAAATACTGATGTAAAAATAAATGTGAGGTTTAGAGGGAAGATGTGTTGCAGTTTCTGAGGAGTTCCAAAGAAAGGAGAGAAACTATGGCATTTCATATATGGAAGGAAACGTTTGTAGACTTTAATTTATATAAGTTTACAGTTGGTGAATTATATTAGCCAAAAAAATCATTTTGTTTTGAGTTATGTGGTGTTGCTTGATGTAAATCAGGGTCTTATAATATTTTTTTTATTTATTAGTTGTACTTAGCTAGGTGGGTTCATTGAAATTAAATTATAATGAGGTTGTGTCATTGAATGCATGAATGATATAATACATTCTTCTATACTGAATTTACAATTTTAAACAATTAAGTACATGTTCCTTCTATCGCAAAATGAGATGTCACTTATCTGTAAAAACAACAAGTTAGTCAAGAATGGATTTTTTTCCATTATGCCCCAACGTGCTATTGTTGTAACAAGCTCATAGAACTCTAACTATCTTATGTTTGGTAGATTATTATTTATTGGTAATTCATGAATAATAAATAGCCAACCAAAAAGAAAAGTGGACACTCATTTTGGGGCAAGGGAAGTACATATACCTCTTTTTTCAATTAAATTGTAATTGATCGCTAGATAAATTCATGAAAGCTGCAAATCTAATAAGTTCCTTGCATCCCAATATAGAAAATTTACAAATCTACTAGCTTTATCAACCCTACTTAAATAATTTGGGAGCATTCTTACAAGCTTGAATCCATAAACTTTTCACCACCCAATAGTATAACTACAATAATTACTACTACCCAATTGCATGCATAGGAATTCGATAAAATGCAGCATATTGATAGTATACAAAAATCAAAGAATAATTCAAAATAAGTAACAAGTCTAAGAATCAACCATGTTACTGCATAGCAATTTAGTAAAACAAGAGAGCTAACCTTGAAGCCTTTATACACAAGTCCCTTCTCAAAAAGTTGTGCAAAAACCCACCAAACACTCTCCATGAACTTCAAATCCATGGTCTTATAATCATTCTTGAAATCTATCCACCGCCCTGTCCGTGTAATAATCTTCTCCCACTCCCCGACGTACCTAATCAAATATGGATCCAATTTCAATAAACATATAGACATTAACATTCATGTGCTATGCACCAGTCAATGATTCACAAGGTTATCCTTCCAAATAAAGAACAGTGGAAGCATTATGCACAAACAACCACACATGTATCCCTAACCAATAATGGAAGATCACAATTCAAAGGTGTTCAGTCGGCTTCTTATTCAGGAGGTCCTCACACGGGAACATAAACAGTACAATCGCAAGATCTACAAGCCTCCTTACAATTAGACAATAATTCAACAAATATATTCCTATCCATTTCATAAAACAAAACAAGAAAAATTATAAAGGAAACAATCAATTTCCTGCAGCTTCAGTGCACTTTCAGGAAAACTAAAGCAAGATAAATGGCATTTTCTCGTTTCAATTCAACTACTAATGACAAACAACAATCCATATAATGAAACCTCTCACAAAACCCTAATCAACAGCATAAATCCAGTTCAATTCATTGAAACGGCAGCGACTACAAGCCAGTTCAGAAGAAAAATTACCTAGTAACAATGCTCCTGCACTCCTCATTGTACTTATCGATTCCCATTTTCAGCACATCCTGCTTAAACTTGATCCCCAACTTCTTGTCGATCTCCTGCTCAACAGGCAGTCCATGGCAGTCCCAGCCGAAGCGGCGAGTGACGTGGTGGCCGGTCATGGACTGGTAGCGAGTGACGATGTCCTTGATGGTTCCGGCCAGGATGTGGCCGTAGTGGGGGAGGCCGGTGGCGAAGGGCGGGCCGTCATAGAAGATGTACTCCGGGAGGTCCTTGGTGCGC
>JAYMTE010002686.1:0-10829 GCA_036897545.1 Pelargonium fulgidum
ATACCAGAGACTCCAATACAATAGTCTTAGCCGCCGCAGCCGCTAAACAATAATATTATTGTGTATGCTTAATACATGACATTTGCCTTAAGACAAACATAAAACTTAATTTGAAACGAAATAGAGTAAATGGCAGCGTCTCTTCATCTCATTCAACTTTGTTCCAACTTGCTCATCTATTAGGATAAGAAAGTTGAAATTTGAACCATGAGTATTATTAAATTTTGTTTATGTTAATTTTATAAAGTAACTTATCTTTGGCTTATACGATTGAACCAAATTTACAAGTCAAAAAGGCATATATTTAAATATTCATCCAAGTGGTTGTTTATGATATATTCACAAATATGCCTTCGAATTCATTAACAACGACACACGAATTATATATATTAGCGTTGTTAAACATATATTTTCACAGTACCGTATCAACGAAGAAAGTGGCCAATTCGGTTTCCTTTTTTTATTCAATGCTCGAATTGTTCAAATAGCGTGCACAATTTGTTAAGTTCTTTGCCAATTTTGATCTATACATGTGGACCCATTTCGGATATTTTATTCTAGAATTTAATTTATGATAGTATTGCTTTCGGTGGAGAGAATCAGAGAGAATATAAGCAAGACGTATGGAATTTTTCATTAGCGAGCGGTTGGTTGGTCTTTATAAATTTTATTACAAACAGTTTTGTTTTTGTTTTCAACAACAAATTGCTGTGAAATCGACCAAAATGCATTGTATATGATTAGCTGCAGGCTTCGGATGCCAAACACTAAAATTTAAGCTAATAATTGGTAATCATTGGCCATATTATTTTCAGATTTAGTACTAATTATTTTCGACTTTTTCACAGGTTGATTGTTTGTTCCTGCGAGCAGAAGTAGGTAGCCAGAAACAATAATTCTCAGTTGAAAAAGAAGATGATGTGAAGTTAATGAAACTACTAATTTGAACGTTGAAATTTTTGTGAGAAAAATCCAACAACTTTTTTTATTTTTATAAATGGTAGATATCACTTGTCACAACTTATAAAAATGTCATTTGGATAATTTGGAACCACTATCTAACACAATTATCTTTGTATTTTACTTTTAGATAATTAAAAGTTCAATGTCCCTGTAATGTCCCATAGGTGACGCAATGGTCAAAACACATATTTATACCTTTGTTTTGTAGCTAAGCTTTAAAAAATAAAAAATAAAAAATAAAAACAAAATCCACTATGTACAATCCTTGAAGTGGTGTTAGAAGTTTAAGAGGTGTGAGTAGTTACTTAAGTTTATGAGATATTGAGATTGTTTGGCAAGTATGATAATTTTGTAAATATTATTTACTCAACCGTTCTAAAACTAAGTTATATTTTCACTTGCATTTTTGTCTAAAATAAATGTCTTATTTCATGTTTAGGAAACAAGTTGTTCATGAATTATCAATGAGATCCCTACAAGAAGTTATATATTATCCATACAATATGAGGATAAAAGAAAAAATACACACTACTAACTATTTTTCTTTTCATTTTTCTTAAAATAGAAATAATTGCACTTATAGATCAAACAAAGAGAATAATTCGTATCTTTCTGAGTGAGTTTATCAATGTTCATCAATACTTCTCACACGTTATCAATTTATGATAATATATTCGACAATGTTCACCGCTATTTGTCCCACATCACCAATTTTTATCAATTATTTGGTATTAGTACAGGTTCTGCATTTTTTCATAGGATCATTCAAGCAACTTAGTTTTAGAAATTGAAATTAGCTATCAAAACTGGTCATTTTAAAAATGAAATGTAACCCGATAAAGGGTAAAAAATGAAGTTCTCAATTCTGCAAAAATCAAAAGTATAGAACACAGGAACTGGAACAATAACAGAGAAACAGGAAAGTGAAAAAATGTTCTGGGGCGCACGATGAGCAGCTTCAAATTTGGATTTGATTGAAGTGTAGAGGAAGCATCATGACAAGAAGAAATAAAATGGCAGTAAAAAGGCATAGAACTCGAATCCCAATGTGTTGCAATGAATGAAGAAACCATTTTTATTGCCATACGTGATTGCATCATCACTGCAACATGTGCTTCAACCATCATTGTACCGCCTTTATCTCTCTCTTTTTTCTTTATCTTTTCCTTCATTTTCTTTTACACCTTATGCGCTCCACCATTTTGCACTTTTGAGGAATGAAATGATATAGGATAATTACTCCTATCACCCCTCAATTATACAACTTTTAACTTTGATTATTTTCAAGTATTGAAACTAACTATTAGCTACCTTGAAATATATCAAACTTCTTTCATCCAAAATTTCCGTTAAAGTTAACGAAATATTCCAAAATTTTTTATTAAAGTTAACGAAATATTTCAAAATTTTCCTCAAATATTGGAATATTCCGTTAACTTTAATGGAAATTTTGGATGAAATAAGTTTGACATACTTTAAGGTAGCCAGTAGTTAGTTTCAATATTTGAGGGTAGTTAAGGTTAAAAGTGTATAGTTGAGAGGTGATATGTGTAATTATCCGAACAATCTATAAATCGACAAATATTGTTGATAATGTAAAAATTATTTTCATTTCTTCAGAGCTTGTTTGATAACATGAACGAAAAAATTTAAGTTACGACAATTTGTTCTAAAAATTTTGTAGTTATGTTCAGAATATTGACAAATGTAAAGAGTTGGAAGTTGTTTTGTGTAATGGAATGTTTATTGAATTTAAATAATACTTATTCATGATAAAAAAAATAATGGGTGACCCCTCTCTAAGAGGTGAGAAACACAAGTCTTAAAGTCCTGCTATTCCATTGCTTATAAAAAAAATAATGCTTATTCGAAATGATATACATGAAATTATAGCTAATCTACTTAAAAAGAAAGAACGACACTTATTTTAGAAAAAAATCATAAATAAATATGATACACATCTTGGGACGGAGAATTTTTAGTGATGTAATTGACACGTGATGTCATATAATTTATTTGTTTCCAAAAAGTTTATACTCCATCCGTCTCAAAATGAGTGTCCTGTTTATCTAAATTTTTTGCTTCAAAATAAGTTTCATGTTTCTATTTTTAGGTTATTATATGATTTTTTTCCCATATTACATTTATCACTTATGCACTACATGAATTGCACATGGGTAGAACTGAACTGCACATGAAGTGTGGATGAAAAAGTGAGGGTAATATTATAAACACATTAAATTATTTAGTAATCTTTAATTTTGCGAAAAAAATAAAAATAAGTCACTCATTTTGAAATGAAAAGAGTACTATTTTAAATTTTGTATCAGAATGAATGTTCACTTTTACACGTTAGTAATGTATAAATATAACAAAACATCACAAGCATAAATTAAAAAGTTTAATTTTGTTTACAAACAATAACACATGAGATTCGGAGAAAAATAATAAAACATTAACTAATGTATACTCATTTAGAAATAGAAAAATCAAACACTTCCTTTACAATGAACAATTGTTATTTTCCAAACAATAGCAACTATTTTGGTCTTTCTATTACTATGTTCAAAACATGTATTGAGTTATTGAAAATATAATGTTTTTATTTACTTATAAGTATGCAAACGTTAAATTCTTTAATTCAACGTCAAATCAAATTATTTGAGAATGTCTTCATTTTTTTATTACCACCGAGAATATTCTTAATTCCGGGTATGAATTAATTAAAAAAAATCTTCAATAAAAACCACGTCATCTTTGCGCCAATTGTCATAATAAACGTAATTGGACCAATATTAGCTAAAATCAATTTACATAAAACGAAACAAAATAGGATAGAAAACTATTATTTTCAAAAAAAAAAAAAAAAAAAAAAAACCACAGAATCCTATCAATCCTTAAATCTCAGAATCTAATCGAGACTTCAGCTCCCAATCGGACGGTCCAATGAGCTCATCTCCGTACTTAGGGGCCCACACCACCCCATCAAACTTTTTACCGGAACAGATGAATGGGACCAAATAAATGATGTCTCGAAAGTGGGCCCCACCTCCGGTTCTCCTTGCGGCTCCTATGATGCGATTACCTGATAGCTCGCGCTCTTCCTAGCCGTCCGATGAAAATAATTGATTGATTCTCTCTCTCTCGCTTCCGTTCTTTGACTGCAATTAACTACTGAGCTGAGCAGCTCCAGCAAGGGAAAAAAAAAAAAAAAAAAAAAAATCACACACACTCTCTCTCTCTCCTCCAAACAGAGCTCAACTCAGTAGCTCACTCTGCGTTTGGCATCTTTTTGCTCAATATTTCTCCAGCTTTGGAGTTTGGGGAAGAAAAAGGCAACGCATTGGGATTTAGAGAACCAGAACGCGCCTCTCTCTCTCTCTCTGCGACTCGTTTTTGCTTCTCAGATCGAACTCGTATACCGAGTTCACTCGCTCGCCAATGGCCCACCGACACGCCGTGCTCCGTCTTCGAGCGCGCCGAGTTACTGTGAATGCCGCTTGTTGCTGCTGCATTTCCAGTATTTGAACCTGGTGCGTGCTCTCTTCTCCATTTTCGTTTTCTGGGATTTTACTGGTTCATGATTTAGTTTTTGTGGTTGTTTTGCAAATTTTTATTATGAATTCGTGCGTTCTAAAAAAAAAGAGGAGATGGAAATCTGGTTAGTTTACTTGATTTGAAGCAATTAGAACAATGTTTGGTTCTGGGGAAAGTTAGGAAAGAGGAAATGAACTTCTTCTTCTTTTATTTACTTTTTTCATTTTCTGGGGAAAAAACGAGGCCTTACCGTTTTGGAATTTGAGTGTGTTCAGAGAAAAATTCCAAGTACGCGTTTTATGGAATTATACTGGTCCGTGATTTGTTTTCTGTGTGGTTGTTTTCATATACTGATCTTGAATTTGTGTGTGTTTCTGGTCAGTTTGTTTGATTTGAAGCGATTAGGACAGTGTTTGGCTCTGGGGAAAATTAGGAAAGAGGAAAATAACCTGTTACTTTTTTTCATTTTCCGGGAAAAAACAGGCCTTACCGTTTGAATTTTGGAATTTTAGAGTGTTCAGGATTTGAATTACTCTGATCTTTGTTGGCATCGACGAAGACATTTCTTTTCCCCTGGCCTTATCTTTTATTAACACGGTTTTCATGATGGACCACCTAATTTCTTGGCTCTGCATGGCTCCTCCACCATATTTCCTTGTCTATGCTACATAACCAGTTGTTTTATACTGTCCTGTTCCGGAGATATGGGTTCACAAATAGCAAATTTCAACTTTATTTTGAACCACCCATGTTGGTGTGTAAGATTTCACTTTCAGTATCATTGGGCTTGTGGATTGTAATTCACTGAGGGTTTTCAATAGCTTGTGAGTTGTGGGCCTTGTGGCAATCAATTGAGTGGGGTCAATGCTCTTCCGAGTCCTTTCTGAATCGTAAGGAAGGGTTCAGTTTAATTCCTAGAGTCGTGACATTATCTTGTGCTTGAGTTGCACATTCATCCTTGTAAGTTGTCATTAAGCTCCAATGGTGGCAAATGTTCGAACTTTATTTCAAACCACTCATTGGTAAGCTGAGGGTTCGATTTAATTCCATGAATTGTGACATTATCTTGTGCTTGAGTCTCTTGCACATTCATCCTTGTAAATTGACATTAAGCTACAATGTGATTGGTAGATTTGGGGTGTGATTTTGTAAGAGTACCCTTTTATCGACTATATTGTTTTCCTTGAGAAGCTGATGATTTGAAAGCTACTTCATAATCTTGGATTCCTTGAGAAGCAAATCGATAACATTCTTCAATATAGACCTCCCGAGCCTAATTGTATGCTCTTCTCAAGACACTGCACCGGCGAGCTCAGAAAAACCTTTGGAATTTGGATTATCCCTCGACAGTAGAAGCTTCCCTGTTCTTGTTCAAAGTCTTATCACCTATTTGATTATGGGAAACTAAAGGCTTATATTTTTGTCTGTTTTGCATTTTAAGGTTTGCGTATTCTAATGATAGATACTAATGTTTGTTTTAATGTCTTATAACTAGTAATAGAAGTCTAGCAGTTGTTATGTCATGTTTTAGCTGTCCTTGTAGTTAAGTTTGCCAAGCCACTTTGATTCTAGTAAATGCGAAGAATGCAGTTGCTGTGGCTTACAATATCTTTATTTAATGAGAAAAGTTATGAAAGCTTCACTTCTAATGATAGTTATTGCTTGCTTGTTGTCTAAGGGAGTCTGATTACTTAATTACTCTGCATATGTTTGTTTGGTTTGGTCTATCAACAAAAGCGAAATTCCATCTGTCAATTAGTAACTTCATTACGAAGGAAAACGGTACTTATTGTCTCTATGTTTTGTTCATATAACACTGTTTTGTATGCTTAAAAATCCATTTCTGTCGATTTTGACGTGTGCATCATTTATTGCAGAGAGGCATTTCTGAAGAAGAAAGATCTAGACTTTCCTCCCTGCGAGCTATTGCTGAAATTTTTGAATCACATACTCGGGTCTGTTATAAGTCTGGTTTCCTCTAACCTATTCAGTCTATGGAATACCATCTAGATCTCAGAAAGAAATCCAGGGATCAACAATCCTCGGGAAATCATGAGAACACCATACGACCCCAAGCAAGCCAGAGTCTAAAGCTGCATGAGAAGTTGAAAACAGAAAAGCCTGGTTTATCGTATGCGGATCTCCATAATGTAATTACAAATAATGGAAGAGATGTTCCAGCTCAATCTTCATGTAACCAGCAAAAGCAACAGATTTTTAGAAAGGCGACTAAAGAAGAAGAGCTTGTTAAGTACATGTCAAGTGTGCCGAGTTATCTGGAGAGAGGAGAAAAGCCCCAAGAGAAAGTTTTAAATGTTGGGGTCCTGGACTGGGGGCTTCTTGAAAAATGGCAGTACAGTCAAAAGCAGATTCCAAGCAGAAGTAGCAGGTGTTCACCGTCGAGTAGTAATACATCCTCGTATTTCTCGACAGATGTATCGTCAATCCATTCTAGCAGAGGACCTAGTTGCTCTCCTTCCCATGAACGAACGCGGCGTCCTTCATTGCAATATCATCTGATGTCATCCCCACTAGAAGGTCATACTTCTGCTGCTAGCTTCTCTGGGGAAAATGTTGAAAAGTTCCAAGAACTCAAAGCTGCCCAAAGTAACTCTGCGAATGGGAAGCTCAAGTTCATCCGCACAGATCAGCCGTTTAGCAAAAACCATGAAGTTAAGCTGGGACAATACAAGAATAAAGTGCCAGACCCAAATATCAGCAGAGAAAGTAGAGCCATGCCAAAGAAGGTAAATTATGAGGTGGTATCATCCGCAACGGAAAAAATGAAGACTCAAGATGGTGAATTTGGAAGGAGAGCAGAGAAGTTGCAAGAGAAGAAATCAAATATTGTTGGGCAAGTTGTCCCTGATAGGCAAAAGACAGTGGTTCTCCTGACGCCAAGAGATCTTCCACAGAATAATCCATATGGAGAATCTCAGGTTTCTGGTCAAACAAGTATGTTTGATCGACGGCCAGCAGAAGCAAGTAGAATGAGCTTTTCAGAAAGATTTAAGGAGCACAAGCCTGGCATTCCACACTCATGCCCACTTCCTCATGCAGTTGACAGCAACGAATTTTCACATTCGGAACAAACTTGTTTTCTAGAAGCAGAGAGTGTAAATCTTCCATCTTCTAAATGTCACTTGGTATCACGTTCGACTAGGATAGGAATCAGTCCATCTAGAGGCAGAAATCTCCAAGAGAAAAATCCAACCATCCCACTCCCAAGTTCAACTAGAAAGGAGCCTTCCAAGGGTTTAGATATGAAAGCTAGCAAAGGAGCAGCTGAAAAGCCAAGAAGCACTTCACCTTTTCGCCGCCTTAGCGTTGGTATGGGTAGGCTAAGCAAAAATTCAGGCAGCAAGGAGGGTTTAACTGAGCCACAGATGGCCTCGGCATCTATCCCAGCTGCTAAATATGTTTCAGAGAACACTGTAGTTTCTACTAGCTTGGACTGCTCAAGTAATAGTAAATCAAATTCTACAAGCAGAGCCAGATCTAGCCATCTGAGAAGATTATTGGATCCACTGATGAGGCCAAAGGCAGCAAGTTGCCGACAATTAGCTGAGCCATCACAGAAAGATTCCATGTCAACGGATCATGCATGTAGATCAGAATCAACTCCACAGCTGGGAAAAGGAAAATTAGATCTGAATGCTTGTAGGGAAACCAGTGTGAATAATACCGGTCAGGGCAAGAAGCAAGGATCGTCAACTCTTCAAGCCCTTCTGCGAGTAGCTGTCAAGAATGGACTGCCTCTATTCACATTTGCTGTTGATAATGACAGCGACATTTTTGCAGCTACATTAAAGTTCAGCACCTCAAGGAAGGATGACCACAGCTGCATCTATACATTCTTCACCATTAGAGAAGTTAAGAAAAAAAAGGGAGGTTGGATTGGTCAAGGAGGCAAGGGAAAAGGTCATGATTACATCCCTGATGTTGTTGCTCAAATGAAAGTTTTTGATGCTCACACGTCCAATTTCGCCAGACCAAACTCTGCAGATCACTGTAAGGTAAAAGAATTTGTTTTGTTTTCTGTGGAGCTGGGAGAGGAAGATCAGGGAACATCAAACTACATGCCAAATGACGAGCTTGCAGCTATCGTTGTCAAGATGCCGAAAAAGATACATCGAAATTCAATTGGAGATGGGTGTCAAAGCAACAACAGCAACAATTTTTCAGGTATCGGCTTAGAAGAGCATTTTCAAAAGGCTAGACGATATTCTTATTCTGGAGACAGTGGACACAATCAGCCTCTTGTCAGTGACCAAGAAAGTATCAAAACAACAGTCATACTCCCAAGTGGCACCCATAGTCTTCCAAGTAAAGGTGAACCGTCATCTCTGGTCCAGCGTTGGAGATCAGGAGGATCATGTGATTGTGGGGGTTGGGATTTGGGTTGTAAACTTCAAATTTTTACAAACTCGAACCAACAACTCACTAAGAAATCAAGTTCATCATCTATCAAAGACCAGTTTGAGCTTTTCTCCCAGGTACCAATCTTTTGCTTAAACTAAGCCAATTATTCCATAGCATTATGCCTGTAGTTGTGATTTGTGAACTAACATAATTTTTCTTCTTTTGAAACCTCATTCACAGGAAGGACTAGAAGAAAACCAGCCCGCTCTCAGCTTGGCCCCGTTCAAAGATGGTATCTTTTCAGTCGAGTTCAATTCATCACTCACTCTCTTACAAGCATTCTCCACATGTATAGCAATCCTAGATGGTAGGAAACTATGTGAATTCTCAGAATCAAGTGACTTGTTTGAAGAAAAAGCTTCTGAAGAAACCATATCAGCGCGAAACGATGGAACCCGAGCTGTGAACCACGTAGGAGAGCTTCCTGCAAGATATGTCTCATATCCACCTCTTTCTCCAGTGGGGAGGGTCTAAAGTATAATGTACAGGTATATATTTATCTCCAGATGGCTGGCTGAGCAAATGCACAATCTCTGGATGCAATGATCTGTTACTCTATATGCAATTGATAATGTGAAGCTGAATGGAAAAATAAACTGTAAATTTGCAAGGCCTTGTTTGATGGTATGGGAACACATCAGGGATCCCAGGAGCTTTGCATTTGTGTTACTTTATAGTTTATAAACTTTATACAATAGAATCAGTATCAACTGTATTTTTAGAGAAGCTATCTTTATCAGTGTAACTGTGCATATTTTGAGTAAAATGATAGTTTACTCTTTACCTAACCTTGATTGAATTTATTTCTTTGAGGTACCGTTCGGACTATCAAAAATTGGAATGTGAATGAGAATGGACTTGACTATCAAAGGTCAATAGTGTTGAACATGAACATAATATGTTTAGCACGGTAGATAAGTTGGTATAATTGACTGACTTGAAGCTGACCCAACACATTTTCTACGATAGAACTAGAGTCGGCAATTCGGACCCAAATCCGTGGGCACTCGAAATTCGATCTGACCAACTTTTGAGTCGGAACAGGTTTATCTTATGAAATTTTTGACTATGTCACAGCGGACAAATCTTCACAAATTCACATATTTTATACCTATAAAGTGAAATCTTACTCGATATGCAGCCCGAAATCAATTGAATTCAAAGCCCTTTTGGATCGGATTTGGGTTAGACTTTATCACTCCGAAGAAGAACAAACTTGTCCCGAACCTAATCTGAAACTCAAAACTTCCACCTTTAAATATAACCAACACGTTTGAAACAACATTATCCACCATGTTTGATATGTTCTTAGAATTAGTATAAAATTATACCCTTAGGCGTATCATGTATGCATGTGAGACTTGTTGGCGTATACTAAACAAACACGACATGATAATTAAACATATTGGATTCTCCAGTTCGAACATAAACCAATTTTGAAATATGTGAGACGAAATCGCTAAATTCATGTCCGTGTTATGAAACTAATTACCAAGCTCTAATATTAGTCAAAATATATACTATTTTAAATTGTATAAATGTTTTCTATATTTTATTTTCTAATTTTCTTGAAACTAATTACCAAGCTCTAATATTAGTCAAAATATATACTCATTTTAAATTGTATAAATGTTTTATATATTTTATTTTCTAATTTTCTTAAAAACATTTTAGTAGGTGGCGTAATGGTCAAGATACACATATCCAAGTGGTTCAAATCTCATTGCGTGAATAAAAAACTTCGTATTTGCTCTACTTTTTTTACTTTGATTTGGTGAAAAGAAAAAAAAAACGGTTATATAACCACAAGATTCATGACCCAGAAGTAGACCTGTTTATATGGGCTGCGGGCCGGGTTTGGGCCAAGCCCGCGCGGGCTGCGGGCCTAAACGGTTCGGGCCAAAACA
>JAYMTE010002687.1:0-10827 GCA_036897545.1 Pelargonium fulgidum
TTCTTCGTTTTCTTAGTAGCTATAGATAGAAATAGAATAGGTAGAAGGAGTAACAGGCATAGGAGTATGAGCTATACCCTTAATTAATTTAAATAAAACTTGCACTAAGAGAAGCCCTTCGTTCTATTCAAAATTCAAGAAGAGTTTTCACGTTTCTATTACTATTTGAGACACTCTTAAAAATGCGGGACTTGTCAATTCTATACTACCAGTGAAAAATTGATAAAGAATCCAATTCTGGAGGAAATTCTTATTAGCAGAACTTTTATATCTTATATTATACCACAACTAAGGGGCCCTTATCATACATAAAACGTACAGACATTTTACAAGATATTTTTTAAGAGTTCTATTTCTTTATTATTTTAGTAAGTAGGGTCATAAGAATCTCACTATAGTTTTTTAATTTAAGGAATTTACTATATATTCTGATATATTTAAAGGTTCCTGGGTCAGTGTCCTAGTTTTCTTAGTAATTGGGAAAAGGATAATCATAACATTTATGAACTCAATTCAAGAAGGTACCTTATATATTTTTAATGTATTGTAAAGGTTTCATCTATAAGGGCTTCCCTGCCTTCATAACTTATTATTGGACTACGTTTAAGGTAAAGCAAAAGATTTAATCAGTAACCAAAGGTACACTTTGGAACAAAACTCCGAATATAGTTGGGAATAAAGGACACTTCTAATCTAATGCCTCATTTTCTTCAGGTTTACTGGTTAAAGTAGATAACTAGAGAGTACGAATTTCAATTTTATAGCAGAATTGTCGCGCTTATATTACAGCAAACTGGAAGTTTTGAAGCACCTCACAATCCTTGAGGGACGGAGCAACTCCCTTTCCTCATCTGACACCTTTTAGTTTCTAGTATTTTCTTGATAGCTATACGCGCTATTAATTTCATTTTGTACTTGACAAAAGGGGATATGCCCCAACGGTAACACTTGTTTACATCTTCCTTAACTACTGAATCTTATTTTACCAAATCAAATAACTGCTATTTCCACTAGGAGTATAGGGGGTCTGATACCGATGTTTAACTATAGCAAGCAGTCGGGCACTGCCGATCTTAATGCTTATAACAGCCCTTGAGTTAGAACACCGCGCAAGAGGGGAAGTTACTAAACAATTAAAGATCCCTTATTTACGGTTCACACTGCTTTCAATTTCAATAAAATACTGCCCCGTTTCTCTTACTACTACACTAAGCAGACAATTTGCTGCGAGTAAGGAAACTTTCCTTTGACAAAAGAAAAAAATGTAGCCAGCATTCTTCCTTTGCGAATCACATTAAGAATAAGATATAGTGCAATGATCCTGCCAGATAAACCAATTAATTTACTTCCACCTGATGCTATCATTTTCGAAGTGAGACATTCATTCCAAAACCCAAATAGAGATACGCTAACCAGAAAAGTTGAATGAAATTCTAACTTGAGTGAGAGTGAGTCATAATTGAAAAAATAAAGTTTATTTTGGGGTTTGTTTCTATTTTCTCTGTAGGGTATTTACCAAGTCCTATATTTCTAAATACATCCTACTAAATGGAGAATGTTTAGCCACTCACAAATTTGCTAACTTTCTTTCTGACAGAGCACAAGTCCATTTATCTGATGTCATTGGTTCGAATCCGGGTTTCTTTCCTAGATCAATTATGAGACTTTTCTATCTGTGCTTAATAATAAGTAGTACGAAAGAAAGAATTTTTAATATTAGGTATATTTAGTCCTTTTTAAAGTCTTTATTGAAAAGAGGTACGCTTCTAAAGTGTAACTCTCAAGTCTCAAAGCAGGGAATCAGTCACACAGAAAGAAAAATTAAGTCATTAAGGTATTTACGTTAAATGAGTAGGGTTGCAGGCTGAGTAGGAGTCTCGATAAAGCTAAGTTAATCTTTATAGTGAAAGCTTTCTTTTCTGGGTAATTTCTAGAGCCCTTATTATTAGGTAATTATTAGGTCATAAGGAATTATAAAAACTCAGTAAAATGAGGTCTATCTCGTATTTCTTTAGTAGATGTAAAAGTAGTCCAACAAGACAACCCGATTATTTTATAGCACCATAAGAGTTAAAGCTCCTACAGCTTCTACTGGTTTTACTCTCATGGCTCTGGCTCGTACAGCAACAGGTTAAGCACCAGCAAATAAGAAGGTATCGGTAAAAAGGTTCCAGGTTTCCTATTTTGCACCGGATAAAAGGCTTTCTTGGAGAAGAGAAGTTATTCCTGTTTTTTTTAGTTAAATTAAAGAGGTCTAGGGCTTGCTTTCAAGAAACAAGGTATATAAATAAGTCAATTTCTTTGTAGGTTTCCGATTTTCAGATTAAAAGTTATGCATTTCAGTAAGTCTAAGTGAAAGTCCTGAAGTGGTTGTCCTAGTATAGTTGTAAGGCCGTCAAGCCAAAGGTTTAACAAGTAATAGTGGCGGAGTTGCTTCTAATTTCTAGTAACTTAGCCCTTATGCTGTCTTAATTATATAGATTTCAAACTTTTTAAGCGTACTAAATGAAAGGAACTAAACTACTTACGAATCTAAGCATTTGAGCTAATTGGGCCTTTTTTTGGCCGACTTGAAACACCAGGCAACTCACTCAAAGAGTTGGAGATTAATACATGGGAGCTAGAATTCATTCTATTGGGATTTTTTCCCTATTTAGACTTCTTCCTCAAACTAACGGAGCGATTAGAAGAGTACTAGAAGCCTTTTTCTTTGCATACTTAGCTGTAAGCCTGCTTCCCAAACTGCACCTTAAATCTTGGCTGTGAGAATTTGTTCTTGGAATCTCATTTTTTGGGTAGTACAAATAGAAAGAGAAAGACGATTCGAACCAATGACAGACTTGTTTTTAGTAACCAGGGATATTTATATATAACTAAGAATCGCATTAAACATTAAAATTATACACCAGCTATACTCTTAAGGGCTTCTCCCTAAGAAAAGCTAAGGATTATTCACTTCTACTAGTATAATTAATTAAGTATACAAAAAGGGTAAGTTTTTTAGATATCCCGGTGTTTAAGGTTTGTACCCTTTGCCTCACATTTCAGGAGGTTTTTTATCCGAAAGCATCTTATAGATCAACTAGCTGGTTTTCGACTTTCCATTTAATAGACATTCAGACTCTACCACAGATGCAGCTTAGTTTTACTTGCTTTTGTAGCTTTAGTTATAGATTTGCTTATTTGTTACTGGTTTTCTGTACCCTTATTTACTTGTCTTATGAGCCCTTAGTATTAGTGCCTTAGCCTGAGTCTTTTACTTTTTGTTAGGATTGTGGTTCTTCTTAGTTAGATTAGTAATAGAAAAGTTTGTCTTAGGTATGGATTTAAATCAAGAGGACTTTTACCTACAATGCATATAATAGAAACCCTTATAAAAACCTAGAGTTGGAATACACTTTATTTTATAGGAACTTGCCCTTCCTACAAGGGGTTAGAATGCTTACTCTTTTTCCAATTATGATACCAACATAGTAAGAGCGCTAGCCAGGAGACTTCAACTAAAAACTGCACTTATACTTAGATTAAGGTACAGACCCCTTTTTGCTAAGTATCCCTTAGATTTGAGCGTAGGCTTTTTCCACCTTACGGCCAAGCTGAAATAAAAAGGGATTTGAGTCTATAAATTCCAAAAGTCTGAAGTGAAATGTGAGCCCAGGTGTATCCAGGAAATCTTTGACTCGAACGAGAAATCCAGTCAGCCAAAGGAAAAAGTCTAGCTGCTGAAGGCAGGGAATTTTCAGTCAATTTAGCTAGAGGGGCTCTGAAAGAGGTCAGGTAGGGAAAACGTGCTGTAAATGTATAAAATTAGCAGTCTAGCTTGCTTGCACCTTTTGTACGAAAGGGTTCCTTATTAGTTAGGTAGTTTTCTGTTTGCCGTTAAGATATTTAATAGATTTGTACAAGGTTATAATGAAGAGTTCACCTTTGTATTTGTATGGGAAAGCCGAGAAGGTATGGATAAGAAGTTAGTTTCAAGGCTAAAGTCAAGCTCCAGTTCTGGTTAGAGTCCAAGCTTATGAAAATAGGGATACAGTTACAGAGTTATGGCTGTCTGGGGAGCTTCTAGTAAGAGCGAGTTAGCTGTATTTTAGTAAAAAGGTCTAAATGGAAAAGAAAAGAAGGAGTAAGCTGGATTTCCTAGCGGGTTAATTACATTACCTAGGTTAATAAGGAGAGTTAAGAAAAAGGGACCCGCTCTAACTAAAGAAAGGTCTTTCAAGATATTAGTAAAGGCTGTTAAAGAAATAGGTAGGAGCACCTTAAATTGGCGATAGTTGACACTCTAGAACTTCTGGGCAGTCACTTCGATATTGTGTGAGTTGATCTGTATTCTTGGTTTCTTTAGCTTTGACTGGAAAGTCTTCTAATTATAAAGTAAAAGGGAGTTGCTCTTAGTGTATGTTCCTCCGTTTCTATGTTTCTGGTTCTGGGTATTTGAGTCTAAAAGAGGAGTCTAATTTGAAAGTAAAAGAAGGGGTTTATGGTTGGGATAGCTTCAACTCGAGTCTTTGTTTTTGCCTATTCTGGATCTAGTTTATTTAAGGGTGCAGAGAAGTGAATTCAAAAAAGTGAGTGTTGTCTTACTGAAATGCCCGTACAAGAAAAGGGATATAGAGCCTCGAATGTGTTAGTGAAATCCAACGCAAAGCCTTCTTACTGGGATTCTTCTTTGTCAAACAAGGGTTGGTTTTTCCTATTGGCTTGCGTTTATAGGGATTTCTTAGGTTTCGGGTTAAGTAAGATAGTTCAGTCAAGGCTAAAGGAACTGGTTTCCAGTAAAGCTTTAAGTCAAGGTTGCTTTAAAGAAAGTAAGAGACAAGTAAGCAGTATGGGATCTTTCCGGTTTCCAAGCCTTCTTTTTTTTAAAGAGGTCCCTTGTTTCTGGTGTATACAAGTCAAAGTGCTTTGTTGGTTCATAAGAATCTGAAAGATTTTAGGGTAATGTGTGTAAGGGGTTCCTAAAGTACTTTCAAAGGTAATCTTTTTCAGAAAGAGAGAGTTTTTCCGTGCGGGAAGATAGTAGGAAGAATTTCTCAAGAAAAGTCTTCGGGTAAGAAGGGTTTCACTGAAATAGGGTACGCAAGTAGGTCTATAGTTCTGGGCTGGAGAAGGCGTAGTAGCAAAAGGAGAGGTTCTAAGAAAGGTCTGGTTGCAACAAGAAGTCTAGCTCAGAAGAGTGTGTTATTGGTTGGGAATGTATAAGAAGGGTATTCAAAGTGAAAGAGGCAAGATCTCTAAAAAGAGTTGCTTGTTCCTGCGTTCATTTTTCTGATAGTAAGAAAGGCGTTAAGGAGTCTAAAAATCTAAGGGAATGTTTCCAAGTGGGTTAAGTTCTACTTTTTAAAGTAAGTAGAGAGTAGGTCTAATCTAATTCTAGTAAAGGTAAGGATTATCTCAGTCATAGTATAAAAGGCGGGTCAAGAAGAAAGTAGGGTAGAGAGTAACCCGATGGCTAAGATAAGTAGGGCTCTCCACAATACGAAACAGAATGAGACGCAGCAGTTTTTGTTTCTAGGTTTCCTAAGTTTTTTGTCAAAAAGTACAAGCTTTTGCTACTATACAGAACGGAATTCTATTTTTATTTGAAACCTGTTACCAAGGGAAAATTGGTTTGTAAGGTTTTACTATTATATGAAATGGAATTTTCTGTTTCGTTGAAGGCCCTCCCCAAGGGAAAACAGCCTTGAAGCGTTTCCCATGTATATGTGACTGCTTTTTTCTTAAAAAGAGTACCCTAAAAAAACTCTTTCTATAGGTAAATCCAGTTTTTCGACGTGTCAATTTTCACCTACTGTAAAATCAATAAAGCACATTTTACTATAGAAACCACGTCTCGTTTTAGAAAAACTCTACCAGCCTTATATGCAAAACCTATCAAGCCTGTTTTGTATATAGAGCCGGCCTTTCATTTCAAAAAAAGTAGTCTAGCATATAGCAAAACCTATCAAACTGTATGAAATGCCTCCGAGTTCCAGAAAGAGTAGGGTCGCTCTACATGGAAAATCAATAAAAGCCTGAAGTCGATCTCAAATAGACCCTTTTTATTGGAAAGTGCTTAGTTTTCCTGTGAAATGAAAAGAGTTCCTGAGTAAGCTGGGGTTTCCTATTATAGGATACTCATTAACGAGGCTTTAGCTTTACTAGACAAGTTGACAAGGAATTAGAAAGAGTCGGTAATAAGGGCGGTGGTTTGAGCTTTGAAGAGTAGGTTGGTTTGCTAGTCTGACTTCATCCTATAAGTGCTAGGGGATTAGAACCCCTTTGAAGTGACTGTCTTAGTATATTCCAAAGAAAGTGAGTGGTGAAGTAGGTCAATAAGAGTCGGGTAGAGAGTGTGTAGCGCTAAGAATTCTGGGTTCCACTATATAGAACGGAGTCTAGGGTTTGAAAGAAATGTCGGAATCAAAGCAAGAAAGAGTATAAACTCGTTTTTACAAGAGAAAGATTGCCTGAGCTCTGAGTCTTAGAAGTGCTCCGGGTCTGCGGGAGCTCTCCTTATTTGGATAGGGTAAGGGCTTTAAGTAGATTCAGCTTTAGGTTTTGAAAGACCTTTTTTAGTTTAGAAGGGTTAGGTTTTGCAATAGTAAAGTAGATTGAAACACAAGGTTTTCCTTAGTTCTGCGGCTTTCTCGTTTCACAGGATATTGTGGGAGGTCCCTTCACTTAAACTGAATACTTGAGATGTACCCTCGCTTACCTTATAACGAAGAACTGGTTTGCTTTCTTGACTCCCCCTCTCCTGGACCTAACTAATAAAAGGTTGAATCCATTCTACAATTCTATAAAAAGAAAGTAAATCGAAAAGAGAGGCAATAAAAGCTTTGATAAAGAGCTCTAAATAGGTCGAATAGGGAAGCAAAACCGGCTTACGAAGTATCGAAACTCGAGATAAAAGGCATTCTAGATATAAGCTTTCGGTGTGTTTGAAATAATGTGTCTTCTTTTCCTGAGTTTTTATTGAAAAGTCTTTCATTTTGTTGAGTTGAGGGATCGCTCTTATAGGTTTCTGGTTCTAGGGCAAGGTCTTTCTTCTTTAAGCTTTCGAGTCGGGTAGTAAGTTCTAAGTCAAGTAGAGATTTTCCCTGTGCTGTTAGTTTTCTAAAGGATATACTCGGACTGTTTGGAATTGATATAATATAAGTGGCTTTGTCGGATTGAAAAGTATATGGAGGAGTTACTTTTATGCCCGTTTCTCGATATTCTGTCTTTTTATAAACCTGTTTTGATTGGGATTAGGAGGAGTAGCAAGAACAAGAATAGGATAGGGAGAACTTGTAACTGTATATGCATCCAGCCTAGACTTTGAAACTTTTAAGGGAAAGAAGAGCCTGATAAAGCGGATAGATACACCCTCGGTAAAAGCAAGAGTTTCTAGTAACTAGAGCCTGTTTTCTAAAGTCAACTTATGTTCCTAACCTTTAAGTAAGGAGTTAGCGTTTTGAGACAACCCTTTCGAATGTTAGAAGGGCCAGGCTTTTCCTGCAGCCAGTCGCTTTTGTGGCGGGCCTGTTTAACAAGATAGCGAGGATATTAGGGGTTTTAGATATAGATAGAGGTTAGCTGCTTCATGAGACAGGGACTTTTTAGATATATTAAGTCATAGGGACGGTTCGTTTATCGGGATTCGAGTAATGTCAAATAGGAAAGAAAGTAAGTACCTAGATTTTCTAATTGAAAATGTCAAAAAGTATGAACTTTACCAGCTATACAAAATGGAATTTTCAGTTTCTTCGAAGCCTTCTCCCTTGGTAAATGTCCTTTGTAAGCTTTTCTCGCTATATGAAATAAGAATTTTCTTAAAAAATGTATCCAAAAATGCACCTTCTCCAAGGGAAAGCCTGTTTTTGACATGTGCAGAATTTGACCCCGGTCAAACCTATAAACTCATTTTTAATATAGGAATCGCTTTAAGTTTTAGAAAAAGTCTACTGGCTATATAGCAAAACCAATCAAACCCCTCAAAAGTAGATACTTTATTCGCTTTTTAGGGATCTGAAAGCCGAGTTTACTCAAAAAGGGGTTTTTAGTCAGTCCATTCTGATAAGCTGATAAGTAGATAGGTAATACTAGGGTTACCTTGGTTTCTCAGAGTTTCTTGGGATTTTAGTCAAGAAGTCTGAGTTGAAAGAGAAAAGCTATAGAGCTCTTAAGCAAGGTTTCCTCTTATTCTTCTTATTTTTTTTTTGTTTCATTTCTTTTCAAAAGGTTTCATCCTATACACAGAAACTGCTATCCTATGCACTTTCTCTCTTCTTATTCTCTTTGCGTTCCATCGTATATAAGTATATAAGAGATCAGTCTTCTCCTTTATGAATTGGGCACTCCTGTATCAGAAAGCTGTCACAAAAGTCACATCTCAAAAACGGGGGTTTCAAGTTGCAGTCAGTTGGTTTCTCTCTTCTTTTTTGTATAGCTTGATTGGCTTTCTTTGTTTGGAATCCCAACCACCTTCTTTCTTATTTGTTGTATTTGTGGAAAAAGGTTTGATCTGAAATACAGTGGGAATTGAAAGGCTTCTACTTCTATATACAACGAAAGCTCGACCGGAAGTTTAGAATTTCTCCCCTATATAGATTGGGGATTTGAAAGAGCATAGGGTGAGTTAGTGAGTTGGGATTGAGTAATGAAGCCAATTCTGTAAATAGGGGGATTTCCTAGTCTGAATACTAATAGGGGGTTTGAACCTTTTTGGAGTGCCTGTCTTTGTATATTCAAAGGAGTTCTAAAGGAAGTTTTGAAGTAGGTCGCATAAGAAAGGGAGTAACATGATAGCTACGGGTAGAGCCCAGAGAAGGCAAGCTATTAAGGTCGGTGTCTGTAAACAAAATTTGTACTAAAAGGAGTCAGATAGAGGGGTAGGTAGTGAGTAAATTGGTGAGAAAGAGTTTCGGGCTAGCTCTAAGTTTGAACTGAAAGGTTTGAAGTATAGCGAAGAGTAATACGCTCTATTTTAATGTTAAAGTAAAGTATCATATATACAGAATCCTGATGAAATAGGGCACCAGAAAGAGACTCTGTTATAAGGATAACTCCCAAATGGAGTAATTTCGGAAACCTTGGACTTACCTCATTATTTAAATAAAAACTGGGAACCCTGGAGAAGCTACAATATAAATAACTAAAAAGAATTCACTTGTTTGAAGTCCAAATACCCGCACTGTTTACTACTCTCTTCTATTGATATTGAATGAAATTGCTTGTTTTGTAATTTGTAAAGAGAGCTCCTACTATAAAGCTTTGACCTGAACAAATGAGAAAAGGATCCTAGGAATTTTTAAGATATTCGTTATTATTTAGTATTGGAAATCTTATTCAAGTATGGGAAGAAGCAGAAAAGAAACTTAGGGTAGAATCAAGAGTATCCCTTTTTGAATAAGCCTAAACCCCGAACCACTTTATATTATAGGTAAAACCAGGAAGACAGATCAAATAGAATCCTGCCAAAACCATTATCTTATCTAGTCTAGAATGCTGTTTATCCGCAGTTTCACTACCGAGTTAGGGTCCCCTATGACCTCCTTAGAGCCGGGATTTCCTAGGTTTCTTTTGATTCGCTTTCTTGCCTCTTTCGTAGACTGACAATACCCTTCTTCATACCTTGTTAAGCCTGCTTCTTTAATATATCTATCTTGTGCATCCCCCCGCCGTCTCCTGTAGACCTACTTCTTGTACCCTTCTGCTTCTACTATTCATTGCAACTAGAACTAGATAAACCACAATTCTTTGCTTAGTTTTTGATACCCGAACTCTGTATCTTATTCTTCATAAGACCCATCTTCAACTTATTCCAGCTACTCTCTTTCTATAGTCTAGTCTATAAAAACTGAACACCAAACTCTAAGACCAACTAAAAAGGAAAACTCCTCCGTTTTGCTGTAACCTGGCTCCTTTGCCCCACTTTACCCTATAAGCTAAGATAGAATACCTGCTGAGAACTAATACATACTAACTAGAACTCCTATACAATACAATCTGAAACTCTCTATACTTCTTACTAAAAAATAGAAAAAGACTTCTCGCTTTCACCAATAGTTTCATACTTTAACTGGGGAAGTAAAGGAACACTAAAAAACAGAGGTTCTAATACCACAGCACTTTGAGGTCATACTAGCAAACCAATCCCCTTTCTTTCATCTTGGACTTCGTTAAGTAATCCCAAGAGCTCGAGACTCCTATTTTACAGGAAACTTGACTTTCAATAAATATCTCAATAAAAGGTCTATTTCAAAGCAATTTCATACATTTTAATTGGTTTTCGGCTTGGACTGCTTTTTTTACTTTACAACTCTCCGACCCCCGCCTCAACTTTGTTGTCTCATTCCAACCTTATAGAACCCTGTTCGGCAAAAACTTTCGATACAAAATCTCGAAAAAGCCCGCTTCTTTCAAATAGAGTACTTCAACCCTTTCAGACTGAGAGCTATACCAGAACACTGAACTTAGAATTAGAAATTACCTATAAAACTAGAAAAGAATTTCCTACCCGGCGAATCCTTTATCGAAAGACTGACTATATACACACAAACTCCAGGAGTCTCAAGCATCCCCTTTACTACTGGACTATCCAGAACCAGAAACAGAGGAAGCCTAAAAGGCAACTACTTCATCAAGGACTTCTCAAAGCTCATAAAAACATTTGGGCATGAAATCAAACAACGTCACAAACCCAGAATGCCGGTTATCCACTAGGAGCCCATAAACTTCTTTTACCCATCGATTTCTATAACGGCTTTCTTTAGAGCTATGTCTTACTTACCTTAGAGGAATTCCTGGGTTTAGTAGAATTTCCGGTTAAATAGAAAGACTATCCTAACAAAGCATATC
>JAYMTE010002688.1:0-10827 GCA_036897545.1 Pelargonium fulgidum
TTTCTATTCTCACGTAAGTGTTGAGCTGGCGGACGAAGCTGGAGAAATTGTTGTGCTTGAAATAGGCCGGCAGGATTCTCTGAGAGAAATCGAGAGGCTCGACGACTATGAAGCTGTTGTTGGCTCGTCCCCAGCAGATTAAGCTGTCCGTCGTTGGATCATTGACCATCTGATAGGTCTTCATAACGAACGGTGCGATGACGTTATTCGTCTCCATCTCTCTATCTCTCAGGTTGCAGAAGAGAATTGGGAGAGATTGGGCTGAGAGCAGAAGACAACTGTAAATTAGCTATGTGTAGAGCTGAGCTGAGCTGAGCTGTGGTGTTTTTTTTTTATTACACTTTTTGTTGAGGGAACGCGGTTATATATAACGGAAGCGAACAAACAGTAACGGAACGGGGCGTGAGGGTGTCGTGGCAGCATATTATTCGCTGTCAATATCTATTTGCCTCACGAGACGGGTCCCACCCGGCTCCGCTTTTATGATCTTTTCTCCTACATGTCACGGTCCGTTTGCGAGATATTTTCGAACGGGGTGTGTGTTGCACCACGAGCAGATATGGCGCGTGAAGGATCTGGTCCACTTTATTTTATTTATTTATGAATTAATTAAATGATGCTATAAATAGCAAGTTGGCATGTTCTCCAGATTATTTATATAAAATATTTGTTTTCTTTAATCAATAAAAAATTGTTTTCGAGATGAGAATTTAGGGCTGGATGGCATGTTGGAGGATATCCATTGGTTGGGATATTGCTCTATTCCAAAAAAAGAAAAGAAAAAAAAAAGATGTTTTAAATATTGTAAAAACAAAATGAATTTGTTACTACTTTTGGTTAGATGTTTGTTTTATTAATGATTAATTAATTTCTAATTAAAGAAGATATTCATGGAAAATGAGGAACAAACACTACACCAAGTTTTGGATGGTACAATTTAAAGTGGCTGTAAGAGAACCTTTGCTCTTTAGAGTGGACTTTTATACTTTGAAATGAAGTAATTAAAAAAGTATGATATACTTTTTTTAGAAATAAAAAGTAAGATATACTTTACTTGGAAAATTTTGTAACTTTTTTGGTTTTGTCAAACAAATTTTGCATGTGACTAATAGGAACTATGATGCAATAATAATAATAACTAATTATTCTACAATATTAGTTATTAGATATACAATTTTTAGCTATCACAATTGATACTAAGTCGTAACTTAACACGTATTTCAAATAACAAATTTATTAAACGAGTATGAGTAAACTATTTACAAATATTTAAATGTATTTTTAAAATTGATCTTATCGTATACCCGCAAGATAGATCATAAATATCTGTATTATGAATTTATCAAAGTCAATAATATATCTCTGATACTATATGGAGTTAATCAATCTTAATTTATATTAAAAAAATTATTTTGAACTAGCATCAAACCAAACCAAATCAAAAGAAACGAAGCAAAGGAATTGTGAAGTAAACAACACGCGCGGGATAGGAGCGTGAAGAGTGGTCCAAGAATTGGTGAATAAAGAAATGAGCCAATGAGAAGGGCGAAAATGAAGAGCGAAACAAACAAAGAAACCAACAGTGGCTTAGATTCGGAAGTTTTGCGATTGGATTTGCTTTTGGTTTTGGCTTTTACTTTTGGTGCTGAGCTCTCGTGCGTTGGCGCATAAAGGACTGGTGACTTACGTGTCGCCTCCTGGACGCGACACGTATATATTTAAATGTTTGGTTTGGGCTCTTTTGAGGTGGTGTTTGGGGCGTGGGGAGCAAATTTTTATGTATTCCAAATCTGCCTGTCTCCATTTGATAGGCCCTTAAAACTACATGTCGGTCCATTTCCATTTTTTAATCACCCTTTTTTATTATTTTAATCCCCCATCATTATTTTATTTTTGTTATTTTAATGCTTAAAAGGGACAATGATTTGCTGAGTTGATCATTTAATATCTTATTTTATTGAAACAAATTAATTATTTGAATTTGTTATTTCCTAATTTGTTAACTTTGTTTTGTTGCTAAGCAGTTAAGACTTGGGGGACACTTGCTTCTTTAGGGTAATTAGATTTTTAGAGTCTAATTGTAGTATTTTAACATTTTATTTATTAGTGATCTTATCTTGGGTTATAATAATTTATTTGGTTTCTTAATTACATTAATTATGTCATCAGTACTTTTGTATTTACACATGGCAGTGTGAATTTATGTCCTTTTATTTAAATATTATGATTATTTAATTGAACTTGAAATGACTTTTATAATTATTTTATTTTGATTCTTATTTATCATATTACTTTGAATAATTAATAAAATAAGAAATATAATATTTTTGGAATGAAAATGTACAATTTGGGTGCCTAAACTCTAGACTTCTAAGGGCGTTGTTCATAGGCGTCAGGTGAGTGTTGTATTCTATATATGACTTTCAAGTATTGCGGGGGTGCATGAGAGTCTCTAGCAATCTTTATCATTTCGGATAGCATCATATTAAAACGATTAGTCTAAAGGTGACCTGACAATGCGAGAAGTTTTGGAGGTGTCCAAATAAAACGTGGATCTTGGAGGTGACTTGACAATGTCGAAAGTTTGTAGGTATTTGAAGATCTCCTCGAGACGCTTGGGTCTTGTAACTTTATGTGGAGATTAAGTGTTGAGCAGACACGAGAAACTATTATTGAAGTTTTGTAACTTCTTTTGTGGACTAAGTGTATATGAGAGACGATGATGAGCTCTCCTTGTTACTTAGAACCTCTCAGTGATTTCTATTTTGCATGAAAAAGTGACATTGAGTTTGTTTTATATATATATATATATATTTTGTTACATCACTTTATACCAAAATTGTTTTTATACAAAATATAGAAAATATTATAACATATTTGTTTTTAATTAGTCTTTTGATCAAAATTGAAATTATCTTTATCTTCAAGAAAATGAATAAGAAAATACAAAGATGTTTGATTTTATTGAGGTGACATAAAAAATTGAAATGTAATTTCCTAATCTTAAGAAACATAATCTCTATGCAAGTAGTAGTTGCAAATTTCTCTTTGTCCTGAAAGTTTTAGTAGCACCTAGGGTGAATCTGATTGGATGAGAAAGTGACTAAGAAATATTAATTAGTGATGTCATTTCTTTGTGTCTAAGTTTTGATGAACAACTACAAAACCATAATTTAAAACACTGAGACTAGACAGTTCACCAATGATTTCAAATCCAAGCCTTGTGATTGGTTGGTTTTAATTTTATATCTACATATTGTATTTTAATTAACTATTTATTCTTCACTGGAGTGTTGAAAATATGGATTGGTGGGACAGTTCAATTAAATTGCTAAATCCAAATGAAGGTCACATTAATTCAAAGATAAAACATGTTTTAATAAAAGGGGACAATAAAGTGTCATATAATCTTGAAATGAAACTAAAAATTTGCTGAGAGAAGAGAATAAGATTCAGCAAAGAGTTGCATCTTTAACCATGAAAATTGAAGCCCCTAATCATATCAAAGGAGAGTCTAGAGAATAAATAAAAAAAATACATTAATTAAGTTGGTTGATTTGATATGTTTATTTTTTATTTATAAAAAATTAGAGGTAATTACAGAAGGATCTTATGTCATTTACATCTTTTGCACTATATACCTCTTATTCAACAGTAGGATTCATTATACATTATTTCTACCTCAGCTATATTTGACGGAATTTGAACTATTTGATAATGTGCCTAGCACATGACCCAACTTATTTGTGAAATTGTAAAAAAAAAAAAAAACTTTCACTTTTACCCTTCTTCTTCAATAACCAAAAACATGTTCTTGTTGTCGCCGAGAACTTCATAATACCGCCGAATACTTCGTAACACTGTCGGAATATGAATTTTTTTCACCGCAATTTGTAAAATCTTGCCGAAAAGTGTAATTTTTTGCCAAAAACTAGAAAAATTTGCCTAAAATTAGAAATTATTGCAAATTGAAGTTAAACACAACACACAAATTCAATAAAAAGCAAATAATGAAACACAAGTTAAAGTCAATATGAAATCAAACACAAAACTAAAAACCCCTAAATTTGTGCTCTCGTTGACAGAAGTCCAGATTTGGCGTTTGATTAGCTCAAACCGTTGACGAGACCGGCGAGACGAGACAACTCCGGCCATGGTGGTACAAAGGTTGTGGTTTCCGGTTAGTATTGTTTGTGGTTTCAGAGAAAAATGAAGAGAAAAGATATCAAAATTGAGAAGAATGAGTGATTTGGGGTTTTGTTGTTGGTGGAGGTATTAGAAAAATGGATATAAAAGAGATCAAATTTGAAAAGATGAAATGAGAGAATGTAGAATTTTTCAGATCTGCAGGTTGAAGATGAGGGTATAATAGTCATTTAATGACTTAACGGATGAAAAGTGAGACGGATATATAGGGCATGGGGTTCTTCTTTAATTACCCCAAAAAATTATGAATCAATAATACTGCTATTTTATATTGTCAAATCGAACAAGTGAGGCCTCGACCATTTCGGCGTCGCCTTAAGCTAAATATATATAGAAGGATTGTTTGTTTCATTAGGACGACTTGAATCTAACGTGCTTCAAGTTGTTCAAGTTATGCACTCGAGTGGCGGAAATGATGGAGCTCTAGGAAATAGTTAGTTGGGGAGCATAACAAATTGATGCCAAGTAATGTTCGAAAGTGACATATTACAAGTGATTCTAACAAATCAAGTCGAATGGAATGATTGTTATGCCTTTGGTTTCATGAATTATGATATAATCAACCAAAAAAGTGATAGATGTGTTTTATTTTTTACTCGCAAGTCTGCAAAATAGTGTAGTTCATCCATATATTGTAACAATAAAACACAATTAAAGTTGAAAATAATGTCTAGTTAATAATACATATACAGTAAATTTCAAGAATTACAATTAACTTCAGTAAAAACAGTTTTTTATATTATAACTTCTTCTTTGGCAGGGCGAGATGGCTCCACAGACCTTACTGCCCATGTCATTCTCGTAATTATATTAGTTCATAGTATATCTGACATTTTAAAATGAGAATCCAATAAAAGTACTTAAAATATATTTTGTTAATTTCTAGGTTGAAGTGGAACAACAACAAATTCACAATCCTAAATTGTCACCACTTATCACCCAAAATGGCTACATGTGTGTCTGTGGGAGCAACAACTTTTGCTCCCAAAATTTTCTTCAAAAGTTAGTACTGCAAATCTTAACCGAACTTTCAGACATTTCAAATCTTATTCAACTTAAACTCAATCTAATATGATCATATTATTTCTCATGTTATATTGAATCAAGTTTATCTTGTAAAATAATAAGATTTATCGGACAATCCTTTTATTCTACGTTAAAAATAAAAATTTACCAATTTAATTCAAACCCATTTTCAATCAAATTTAAATTACTATTTATAAGTTTAAATATGAAATCTGAATTGCTATTTATGCTTAAATCTGAGTAACACTATCAAATCTTCAACTAAAAAACCAATCACAATAGAAAGTGGATGTATAGGAATGATCTTGTTGACAAGGGAGGTTCTCGAAGAGAATGATGTTCACTACCCTATAGTTTAGGCTTTATATATATATATATATATATATATACTTTTTTTGTGTCATATGCCCAGCAAGGCTAGCTAGATATTAATTTAAACAAAAAAAAGAGCTTTATTTATTTGGAATTAAAATTTGAAGGCAGAAGCATTTTCATAGGAGAATCTGAGATCTGTCCCCTTGTCCTTCATCACTACTACTAAATTATAGTAACAGGTGGCACAAATTAACTCAATTGAGCTATCAATAAAAGATTTAATCAAATTTTTTTTGATGTTGATGTCCTCACCAAATAGTGTGTTTTCTATCACTTCAATCAAGAATATACACATTGTGTACTCTACTTGGTTCATGTTGATTTCTCAATTCTAAGATTGTAACTTTAATTAATTGGGGACATTACTCAGTTGGTTCATGTGTAGTTGTCCCAATTTCAGTGGTCATTCATCAAATTTCGTATTTTTCTTCTTCTTCATCTTGAGGATCGACACACACTAGTACATCATTATAAAATTTGTACTATCATCTTTGTTGTTGCCCGACAATTATGGATAATGCAACAGAAACATACTAATCTAATCAACCACTTGGGCCTTTTTCTTTTTTGTTTTTTTATACGTGTGCCAATGTTTTGGTCACACACCCAAATACAAAATGAGACATCAACAACCAATGTTTAGATTCTAGTTTTGGAAATGAAAATTTCACCTTGTTCAGAAGACGTGTGTATTTTCTTTCGACTTCATGTGGAATTCCGTTTTGACCTCTTTTTGGAGAACGAGCTTAGAGCAAAATGAGAAGAGGCAAAACCAAAAATTTAAGGAAAAAAAAATGTGTTGCTCATTGTCTTACTAAAGTGTTGATCGGAGGAAAAAAATAAATAGACCAAATAGTGAGGATGTCAATCAAGCAATTGTGGAGATCGATCAAATAAATGATGAGGCCAACCAACATATTTCTTTCACCTTAGTGAAATGGTGTACCAAGAAATTTCACTTGTTTGGTTGAACTGATCGACTAACTAATGTTATTGTTTTTGTTATTGTTTTGCTAAAGCGGTCGACCAACATTATAATATAAACCTAATATAAATATAGTTCTAACTATATGTCTATAAATATAATAATTATCATGACAATTTTAGCAATTATCCACTTATAAAATAGCTTTATCTCATCTTATCAAATAATCTACAATATCACATCCACTTTTAAATACCAATGATTCCAAGCAAGCAAATGCTATTTATGTACCCCATAATTTGGCTTTATTTATACTATTGCTGGTTTAATTAACTTTTCAGAGCCTAAAATTGCAACCCAAACAAATTTATTTATACTATTGTTGAAGTTCGAAAATTACACTGCCATAAAGTGCTTTACAAAAAGATGCAAATGGGCTTTATATATTTCAATATTTGTATCAAATTTTCTTGTAACTCACAAACCACAATGGCCACTTGAAATAGCAACTGGAAAAATAAAAGCAAAGCAATTAGGCTCCACTGCCACCACCAAATCTTAAAACAAAAACCTGTCACACGCTGTGACCTTTTTTATGTCCAGAAACATGACCTTCATCCATAAATAAGCCATGACATCAATCCACTCCATAAACCAACCTATGGCTTTCACAAAGCACCATCCCCAGCTCAAATCAATTTGGAGAAGAAGACACGAGAACGCTATGCTCGTTCAGGCGCTTTTGGAATTGGGCCAACCGGGCCTGCAGTTGGACAATTCCTGCAGCCTTTTGGGAAAGAATGGCGTTTAATCTACTGATGTAGTTGTCCACCTGATTCCCTGGTTGGTCAGCTTCGACGAGAAGATTCATCTCCTGCATCAACTAGTAAAATCATACCAAGTCTAATATATACACCCCAAGGGAGGCTCGAACTTGAGACCTCGAGGGGAAGCAAGCACAATAAACCACTTGCCCCAATGATAGTTGGTTACACAAATGAAATGAGTCGTAACAAGATGGTTACTTACCTCCCTCACAATGTCTATTGTCTCCTCCACTTGTCTACGGTGTGCTGTTACAAGATCCTCCTCTTCCTATAATGATTGCACAAAATTGTTTTACTTGGTGACTGAAGCATTGATTTGTACACCAGAAAAGAAACAAAGTCAGTGTGTTACCTTCAGCAGGGCATTAAGATCATCATCCGCATGAGAGTTGGTGGACTCCATGGTTTGGAAATTGCTCTGTTTCATTTGAGTGTCAGCTTTCCTCTTGTCCTCCAAACCTGGTATTTGGTATGTTTCGACCCTTTTATTATTCATCCATGATGATTTCTCTGGTTCGTAAGTCTCTTCAGAGTAATCAAAATCGTCTTCAGAAAAGTCATTTTGGATACCTCTCTGACCCTTGTGATAATCTGAATATACAGATGCAGCCAAATTTCCGTCTGCCCTTCCACTAGGAACACGATTAATGTTAGAAGGTGCGGAGGGTTCTCTTTCAGTCTGTTTTGACCAACCAAACCTGTTCTTGTCGTTGGGAACATCAGCAAAACTGTCCTTAAAGTTTGGCTCAATTGGTAGAAGTGAAGACAGGGGTGCTGCAGTTGAACTTCTAAGGTTTGACGAAGACAATGGATCCTTCTTAGAATTGTTCCCTTTTGATAGACTCTTCACCCTGTTTGTGAATATCCATCAGAATTATATAAATAAAACAGAACTATCACTTGTTAATTTTTCCCATAAAACAAAACACAAACCTGTCAGCATATCTTAATGTGTTCAGAGTATGTTCACATGATCCAGAACTTGGTGAAATGCAAGAAATCATTACAGTGCGTGAGTCACCCACAAATGAATCTCTGAGGACTTCAGTCAGCTTACTCCCTCTAAAAGGAATGTGACCCTGGTCATTGTCAAGAGCTCTAATGCACTCTTTCAAAGCAAGTAAACTTTTATTGATTTCAGCTCCCTCTATTCTGCAACCCAAAAAAAATAAAAAAGAAAAGAAAAGAAAAGGAAAAAAACTCAAATTACTTGACAGTCACATAGATATACAAGGTAGAAGAAGTCCCTTAAGCTGGAGCTTTAAACATTAAAGTGAAACACACCTTGTCTGTTTATCATTATCAGTAGTATCTGCACCACGCTCACTTCCAGCAAGATCTATAAAAGATAGCTTGCCTACAGGTCTAGCAGGCTTTGATTCAGAGCCATCCACTGATCTCTTGATTGCAAGCTGAAGTATAGCATGTGATCGAGAAGATTCTTCATTTGCACCAGTTGTACCAGTACTTCTTGTGGCATTACCTTTCTCGATGAAGTCCTTAATTGTCTGAACGTCAGACACCCTGTATTCTTGTAAACCCACAATGCACACTTGCTGTTTCCCATCTTCCCTCATGCAAAGCTTTCTGCAGATTAAATTTTCAATTCAGGGATTGACTGGATTGTATATCTTCTCTAAGATATTCAAAGACAATACAAGCTTAAAAAGATTCTTCTAAATCTTCCCCAGCATAGCCAACAAGATTAAAACACTTACTTTCGATCATTGAGGAGATCAAACAGTTTCCCTCCATATATCTCAAAGAAACTGACAAACAACTGAAAACCTTGGTTCCTGTAAGTGTGGTGCACCAGACTCAAAATATGTTGGGATGCTTTGAGGGGCAGAGGTTGCATGGTATAGGTCTTTCCACTACCTGAACAAATAAGATCAAATTAAGGTGATGGAGAATGACAAAACGTGACAGGAAAGACAGTATTTTGAATTTTGATCACTGCATTTTCTATGTTACTAGATTTTGAAACTCTTCTATTTAAAAAAATTCTCAAGTATTAAGCATTCTAAAGTCAGCACAAATCTGCATACGAGAATTTGTTCTGTTGTACGCATCTATTACTTACCTGTTTGCCCATATGCAAAGCAGGTTGCTTTTGTTCGGTTGAAAATTAATGGAACTATGGGTTCCACAGTCTCATAGTACACCTGAAGCAATGCCAAAGAAAATCTAGTTAGATCATTTGAATGATCCTTGACCTCCTAATGTAATCCAAGTCTTATTATTACTCACTTCATCATTGGAAACACCTTCATTAAGCACAGCATCAAATACAAATTCATGTTTTTCAACATATTCTGTCAAGTCCACCTGCAGAAGATAGTATTTGCATTAGATTTTTTGGAAGAACAAACTCCCCACCAGATTGCAGTAAGTTCCTTGGTAAGAAAGTTCCAACAGTTAATGGCATTTCCAGCCTAATTGATTCAGTCAACTATATCACCATTCCAGAAACAAAATTGTCCCCAACCATTGAATCTATTCTATTTTCAGCAGAATTGCCGCAGATGTGAATATCCTCTCTGATGCATGTCTAAATTAAAAGAGCAAATATACTTCAATCATCAAATTAGATGTATATAGGTTATAACTATTTCTACACATGGCAACCAGGAAAATTTGATTGTGTGGGATGATTTTAAAAATACCATGAATAATGATTCAACCATGGTAACCTGATTTTTTCAACATCTCTATTCGAACCTTTAAACTTGTGTTGTGGGGCTAAACCAATTATACAACAAAGTTAACAATCAAACCAACACCCATGCATGTGGAAAAAATTGTTCAAATGAGAGCAAATAAAGTATCCATTAATATACTTGATCCAACAAGAAGAAAAAATTGTAGCAGTTATTATGCGGGGTAATCTCTATACTGGTAGGCCCAAAAATAAATAAATGTTCATATAATATCATTCATTCGAAAAAATAACAAAACAAAAACCTTTAGTTTTGTTTCATGAACTGTGAGAGCATTGGAATTTGGTTGTATGGTAATAATATCTTCCTCTTTCTTTGCTATTTCCTTCCTGTTTAGTGGTCTCTTCCGAACCTGCATTGAAGACACAAATTAGTTTTTATGTTTATAGCCAGTAGCTCCAGCAATCCTTCCTTGATTGATCTAGTTGGCACCACAATGTATTCATTATCTACAGTACAGCATACCAATGAAGAATAAGAGAAGCATCCAAGTGCTATAAAAATACATACCACGACTTTGATCTTAGCAACATTGTTGGCCCTTTCTTTATCAGCCGCAAAACTTTTAAGAAGGTTATTTTCAGGTATACTGCGGGGAGGTTTGTTTGTAAGTTTATTGGTTGACAGATATAGCTCAGAGTCTTCAAAACTCATGCCACGCGAGTATTCATCATGTAGGCCAGGAATTGACATCTAGCAATGTGGTAGACAATAAGATCAGTAACTTATTAAAAGCTCTTCTCATCTC